>NW_026506972.1:0-53791 GCF_026875155.1 Cherax quadricarinatus | reverse complement strand
AGGGAGGTAAAGAGAGAGCAGCGGGCGAAGACGACGACAGAGGTAAATTCTGCGTGTCGTTGAGAAAGTGGGATCAGTCCAACAGAATGTGGCTCTGACTGGTTTAATGGAGCTATTGGCAATTCTCAAGAGAGGAGCAAGACGCCTCTCCATGAGATATCCACGAGATAAGAACGAGTATTGGCAATGCGAAGACGGGAAGTAGAGTAGTTCACCCAACCTCGACACTGGTGATAATGAAGTTTCGCAGTAAACTTTGATAATCGGTTTAATAGACTGAAGTTTGTTGCCGGCATAGTACGACCCAACGTTGTTGCCAAAAGGGTGGTGTGAAGGTGGGAAGATTATTTACAGCAAAATAGTCAGTACATGGAATAACTGACTTACAGGATAACTGGTAGGTCATGTACTGCTGACACTCCGCGCAGGCAGTGTCTGCCTCGTTCACATTGCACTGTACGTCAACATGGACCACGGGACCCAACAAAAAACAATATCTTTATGCTTAGTAAAGATGCGGCGTTAGCAAAGTTCGGATACGGTGGACTAAGGGGGTGAGGGTGTATCAAATTTTTGTATAGCCTGTAATGCACTAGGGAGTACTGAGACAACACAAATGCATGACCAGGCATAGATGCAATACGGACTAAGGGCTGTAAGGATGGCATATAATTCAGCAGTAAAAATACTAGCTGAGATAGATTATACAATTGCCCTTGGTACGACGCTGTCCCGGAAAACACTGCTGCGAATCCTACGCCGTTCAGAGACTTAGAGCCATCTGTGTACACAGCAATGCATGAGAATGAGAGTGTAAGTGGTTCAAGTGGGGAAAAGACTGGAGCGGGGAAAAGCGACGTAGGACAGTAGGGCTTTCGAGCAAGGGAGGGGAGAAAGAACAGACTCGAACTAGCTGGAAATTCCCAGGGGGGTAGTATAGGGAAAAGTGTGACTGATGCTACATGTACATAGAAAGGTCGGTAGTTGAAGAGAAGACAAGAGCGAATGGAAGCGCGGAAAGAGAGATGTGGACGAGTATGAGGCGGCGGCAAGAACAAATAAAGAATGTCTACTAATATCAGTGACCATTCTATAATGGAAGGATGAGGAGATTCATGGAGAGCGTACATAGTAGCGCAGCACATGGGCATCACGGCGATCGGATCTAGGATGGGATCGTTCGCTTTGCAAGAGAGGCTTCGACAGGGGAAGAGCGAAAAGCACCAAGGCATTAAACGTTCAAGTTCCTTGGTGTAGATGATATGGGAGTTAAGGCTAGAGAGAGTAGCAGGGATGCGCTGTCTGAATAGTTCCTGGTCACCATAATTCACGTTTCGATAAATTAAGGGTCCCCCATACAGCCCCGCCCCCGGGGCTGGAATGTTGCGTGAAGGAGGTTCGAACGATCTGCTCCTCAACGAAAGTTGAGCATGGGTTTTAAGAAGGTTCAGCCGGCTGTGACAAGTTGCCTTCGAATAGTAGGAGGTAATGTGAGGGTTTCCAGGATAACCTACGATCAAAGAGGAGGCCCAGAAACTTGACTTGTTTCACCGTTTCAGGGATACGTGAGCCATAGAGGTACAAGGATGTTCAGAGAGAGATGACAGGCGTCTAGTGAAAGTGATTTTGGTGGGTTTAGTGCTGGGGAAATTTAAACCCAATGTGTGGGGGCCCAATTGAAATCACGGTACGACCTGCATGCTGGAGAAAACTGTGAGGAGGTGACAGTCAGCGCCTGCAACAGGCAATAGCGTAGTCATCAACATAGAGTGATGAACTAATTTTTGATGGAAGACTAGTGGCCATAATCTTATTAGCAAGGAGAAAAAGTGTTGTGCTCAGAACACATCCGGAGGGCGACCCTTCAGATTGGATAAAGTCGTTGGGAGAGCAAATTATTAACCCGACACGGAAATGGCTCGGCAGTTAAAAAGTTTCTTATGGAAGGATGGTAGATTTGCCTACGAAGGAATAAGGGGAGTGGGCTAGGCTTGGGCTAAAATAATTATACCTCCAGTTGTGTCATATGCATTCCTCAAGGATCAAAAAATATGCAATAAACTGAGTGGTTATCGCAAAGGGCATTACCGAACTCATACTGTACCAAAGCGCAGTAGGGGTCTAGGTTAGTAGATCGTCCTTACGAAAGCAATATTGGACGTAGTGGAGAGATGTTGTGTGTCTTAAATACCACAATAAACGTCTTTTACTAGACGTTCCATTACTTTGCAAACTGAAATTGTAAGAGCAATGGACGATAGTGGGAGGTTTCATGTCCCGTGAGGCCTGGTTTGCGGAAAGGGGAGAACAATGGCGGATTTCCTCAGCTGTGGAAAAGAGAACTCCTTTGACCAAAAAGATTGTAAAGGCGTACGTAATTAGGAACGGCAAGGTGACTGATTGTAAATGTATGTTGCATTACGAATTTGAATATGTCGTCGGCCAAGCTGACGTGATCGCAAGCTTGAGAGTAGTTGCCTCCAGTTCTTTGAAGTTAAATAGGAATTATACTGTTCTTCTATGAAGAGAAGGAAAATGTCCAAGGCGTGCTACTTCTCTGGTCAGTCTTTGAGGAAAAGAAATGAGGGGCATAGATGGACGTCCCGAGAATACGGATACAAGTGGCATTTGATATGCCAAGATTTCATTTATTGTGAGTCACACGATTCTAGTTGGGCTTTGCTATAAATATCTAAAACACCGGCAACCCGCTCCATAATCAGGAGGCAGGGATCTAAGAGAGATATTTACCACTCAGGTTTCGTACTTTTTTCCTGACTGCAACTTTTGAGTGATGCAGAGCGTGAATGGTGGAGACATAATCGTCGCCAGCAGTGCGTTAGCGTACAGGATGACACGCGAGCGATGCACGCTTCTGTTTAAATATATAGGTGTACGCTCTGTGGTTACTATTTTATCCGGTACCTGCCCCATGCAGGTGTTAAAACGTACTGCACGAGAACAAGCAGGGAGTCCTCCCAAGGCTAGCATTTCTGAGGAATCACTGCTTCGAATTTTGGAGGTATAGAATGAGAAGCAGCGGTTGAAATCGGAGGATGAGAAAAGAGGTGTAAAAGCTCAATCGATGGAGGACGAAGAGGAAACATATTTAAAAACTGTCAGCGTGTGAGTAAAGGTTCAATTTGCCGCGATTAAATTGCGCAGCGTGGGGTAGCGGAAGAAGGTGGCGAATATGAAGGGGAGTAGATGATTGGGAAATGATCACTGTCATGTAAGTCCGGGGAGAACAGACCTAAGTAAAGTTAATGCGGCGGAGGAAGAGCAAACTGAGAGATCGATGCAAGAGAGGAGTATGCAGTCGAGGATCAAAAATTGGGTGTGAGTACCTGTATTTTAAAAATGGAGGGGGTAGTGGGTATGCAAGGAAAGCCTCTAACTGAATTCCACGGGAATCCAGTATTGAGACCCATCCCCAGTAGGAAATGGGTGGGCTTTTAAATCACCAAGTATGTACAGAATTGGTGGCGGTATGACGAAACAAGGAAGGCATATAATCGGGATTTGATAATGCCAACCGAGAAGGTGATGAGAGATAAAGAAACAGGCGTTACCACCTATGTAAGTGGGATAAGGGTCTGCCTGTGTTTAATGGCAGCGAAGTTCTGAACACTACTAGCGATGGTACGGAAATATATCCATGTGCGGAGAAGAGGGCACTTTCATTTAAAGAGTCCCATCAGGAATAGGATCTGAAGAATACAATTTATTATAGCCTGAGATGTGAGAATACTGCAGTGTGTAATTTTGGTTCCATGTATAGCAACACCAACAGGGAGGCATACTGAGGAGAGTAACTCTGAAGACTCACCCGATTACCCATGAGGCCACGTTTATTCCACTGTAAAAGGCCATGTGTGGCAATGATTAATAGTTACTGAATATTCAGCAGGAAGGGTTCCTACGACTTGGAGGGTTGAAAAGTCCACATGCGGAGGCAGTGGAAAATGTTCAAGCAGCGAACAGGAACGGTGCGCTGTGAAGAAAGGGAGGTTGCGTCAGATGGTGCAGAGGAGAGGAAAGAGCGGATGGTGGATCAGTGTCCATTTGATGGTTTGGTCTCTGCATATATATTCAGAGAGATTGCTTTCAGTGTTTCAGAATTCCAGAGAATGTAATTTATGGGTGGACAATATTGGGAAAAATCTGGTTTAGGGGGAGGAATGAGTAAAGATTGGGAACTGTATGGAATTGTTCCAAAGGATAGGGGGGGGGGGGCGAAAGGGTGGATGGGAATGGGTTGAAAAGCGTCGGCAGGGGACAGAAAGAGAAAGGAAACCTGGGAGGTGGCAGAGAAGAGAAGAAGAAACTTGGGAGGGGAAGGGGAGGAAGGGAATTACGAGGAGGAGGTGAACCTCTGCATTGTAAATGAGCCAGTGAGTGGGGAAGATGAACTAGGGACAGAGACCAGGGTGGGTAATATTGAGAGGTTGGAAGATTGGGTAGGACGACGATATCCGGTGTACCGAGACCTGTTTTTTGACTTATTGAGGAAGTTGAAGGGAACGATTGGGAGAGGTTGATGTTAGTACGAGGTATCGTCGATACTGAGGATTGTAGGAGGAGAACTCGAAAGAAGCGAGATTAAGACTGAGGCAGTTGAAGTAGGGAATGCCGTCTGAGCCTGAGGACAGCAAAAGGAATTGAGATTCCGGGAGTGATTATGGGAGATTGTGTAACCTCAGAGGGTGGGTGTAGAAGATGGGATTCTAGGAAGTGGGGGGACGTTTTGTTAGAAGACGCGGAATAAGAACACGTGGGAGTCTCCATTGGAGAGGGAGATGAGAAACTGCCATGGCATAAGGGAGACCTTCTGTCTCTTGAGGTAACGGATTTTCCACGCTACGTTTAATTAGACCTGTCAACGGCCGGAGTTATCAGAACGAAGGGTGAGCCTCATGACAGTTATTAAGGCAGTGGGAGTTCGATTGCAAGCGTATTAGATATGGTCTCGGGCACCACGAGACCTGGATTTCGGCGATAGATCTGCATGATTTCGCTGGATGCCAACTCGCCTGCAATTTATCTCTAATTTCTCTGTTTTGGTGGAATGTTTGTTGGGATCACATCTTTCGAACTTGTAAACGATGTCCTGCTATATAAACTGAGGAGGATGGGAGAGAAGTTCTCGGCTGTCTAAAAAGTTAATGAAGCCACATTGCTAGGGTATCGTCTCGCACGGGCTGGAAAGAACGTATGTGTCTAACTTGAGGTTTGGGAGATCTTGGTGTTAAAGCTGTTCTTGAATGTCGGGGCCACATGTCTGTAATAATTTTGTATGAAATATGCGTATGGTTGGCACAGATTAACCGGCATACCACTACAAAGAATTGTAAAGGGAATGATGTTTTTTCAAGAGGGTGAACAGGATCAGTATCTATATGGGGAGTAAGACGGGATGAGAGGCTCACGTGATGTGGAGCATTCTGTAACGCGTAAATGATGCGAGTACCGCTGTAAGAGCATGTAAAAGAAATATTCGTTTTTCAAGCTTGGACGTAGGAGTGCCTTGCCAATACTATGGTCTGGAAACAGATAGGCAGTAGTTGAAGTTGGTAGATAGGAATCTTACTCAGTGTCTTTCCAGAAAAAGCTTTTCCTATTTGTAATAAAAAGAGCAATGAATGTAATTTTAGTTCCGAAACTCGTTCGAGTACTGAATAATTAACTTGGCAGCGTTTCGTAGGAAAAAAATGGTCAGTGTTGTTTCTTAAGGAGCAATTCCGTAGTCGATTACTTTATTAACATCTAGCGAAGAATAATGTGAGGAAGCGTGCAAGGTGGTGGAGAAGTATATGTGATCATTGCGAGTAGGGTGAATTCGTCGCTTGGACGTTTTAGTGTGGGAGACTCTCAGAGTTGGTATACATAGATACGTGAGTAACAACGGGTCGGCGATTTGAATATTGCCCGCACCGTAGAGGGAGAAGGCCGGAAGCATCAGTCACGAGAGGGAGAGCGAAGGTCTGACAAATCGAAGGAGGTCAGTTCGTAGGCCTGCAGTATACTGATGACAGGTGACGGACTTTAAGTTGAAAACGATGCAACCGGGCAATAAGGTACCAGAGGCTTTCAATCTTCATGTCAGGATTGTCTGAGATTGACACTTAGTTGGTTCATAAGACTTACGACTACCCTGATCTCGTTCACTGGGCACGTCCCTATGAAAAACTTAATCATCCGGTCCACAACACTGTGGGGTCAGAACGGGGACTAGACTGGTATCAAGATAGGTAGAGCGTTTATAGTGTGGACTATTGTAACTTCTGTTTGTTGCAGAGGGGACCTGAGATATGGGCTGCATTGGTCTGAGCACGTTTGTACTCTGTACACTTTTCTTCTGTATGATTTTGAAGAGAAAAAATAAGAATAAAAGAAAGAAGGAATAGAAAATAAAAATAAAAAAAAAAGAAAAAAAAGGGGTGCGGACCGGGGGGGATAGTTCCTAGGAGAAGGAAAGGGCCAGAGAAATTCCCTCCAGCTCCCAAATGAGGAGAGCTTTCGACACGCTCACTGGAGTTAGGCATGTACATGCAGCATGGGAACCAGTGCCAATATACCCTACCTTCATGCCAGGGTAAAAACCCAGCGCAGCGGAATAAATCTGGCCCATCGTGATAGCAGAAACACTACTCTTCGATGACTAATCTCAACCTCTACGCACGAGCTGATTTCCTCAGGCATGGTCCATCCAAGAAAACCTCTGAGAAGCATAAATACGTGGCTAGCTCCTGTGGGCCCGGGATATGTCTGCACACACAGCTCAACAGCATAACTCTCTCCTGTGCTAGTCTATATACTACCTCCGAGGAATCTCGCTCACGTACACGAGAGAGACGGAGGACTGTGTTCCAAGCCGAACTACACCGTGCCAGCCCACCGAAAAGTCACATATACGCGCAATAGCTACTCAGGGATTCTTATCTACCTGTAGATAGCATGGTGATAGCCAGTAGACATCCTCTGAGCATATATACCTCCGATTAACGTATGATAAAGCAAAATAGAATAACTTCGTGCTCCCTAGCTCTCTACTCTCGCTCACCGTGTTCTGTCTCCCGCGCCGCTCTAGACTAAGTTACTGGAACTCCAGCTATAGCCGTTCCCGTAAACCTGGCAAAGGTTTGTTGACTGATTCCACTTTCTACCTAGGAACTAGCGTATTGCCATGCTGGAAGTAGAAATCCCAAAGGGACAAAAAGAGGACAAGGGAAATAAGGGATAGGAGTGCGGGTTGGAGGAGGGGGAAAGGAAAAAGGGGAGGATGGGTGATCGAGGTGGTGAAGACTAGGGGAGGGGAGACTTGTGGGGGTTTATTTGGTTCCTGTCTGAGGAATGAAGACCGATTAGGTTAATTCCTCAGACCTCAGAGTCATGCTTCTACCACGCCAAGGTAGACCCCCTGAAGTGGGGGAACAAACTATGTTCTATAGGACTAGTGTGGACTCGATTTCTTTTGAAATAACGTGGGATTATTTTTTTAGTGAACCGTGGGATCAGAATTTTCTGATGACGTGAGAAAAATTCTAATTACAGTGGGAATATTAGTACCGCTCGGGAATATTCTTTCTGAACATGGGAAGAAAATTGTAATTGACCGTGGGAATATTTCTTGTGAACCAGCTCTCCTCCATTCTTGTTCCTCATCCTTATATCCGACATAGACAAGGAATGTCAGCCACAGCACCGTGTTCTTCCTTTGCAGATGACATCCGATTCTGCATGACAGGTCTTCGCATTGCAGACACTGCAAACGCTCCAGGCGACATCTAACCAAATCCTTTCAAGTGGGCTGCAGAAAAAACATATGAAGTTTCATACGATGAGAAAATTTCAATTTACTCAGATATGGTAAAAATGAGGAAAATTAAATATTTCATCAGATTAGTCAAACAATATTCTGGCACAATATGAGAGCGAAACACCAAAGTCAATCGACCTGGGAGTGAATCAGTGTCGGAGGAACTCACCTTCAAGGACCATAACAATTGTATTCACAATCGCTAGATCTGCTTAGATAAGATGACAGTGATACACGGATGGATAATGAGAACCTTCTAAACCTAGGGAGTCCAAGGCGCCTCATGATGAACATCTTCAGGTTCCACTTAGTTCCTATTATGGCTGGAAATATTGCTGCACACTAAAGACAGCACCTTTCCAAGGGCAGGTGTGAAAATTGCCGGACCTAGTGAAAGTCAGATAGGCAACTTTCCACGTTTGCTCGCGACTATTAGAACGGCAGATAACACACACCTTCAATTTTTGGGAAGCGCTTTTGTTATTGGTTCCTTATAAACCAGTGTGACCGGGGAAAGACAAGGACATGGCGAGGAGAGTTCGTTTAATTCGTTAAAATACACCTGGAAAATCATAGTGTGGACTCTAGTAGACCGAACTTGACACGAAAATCACAACTACGATAAGCAAAAGTCTTGGCAGAACGATTGCACCTCATCCCCCCAATGAAAAGCAGGGGGTGGTCATAGAACTCGTTATGAGACCATACAAATAAGTGTGCAGGGCGCCCGAGACTGTTCATCTGTCCGCCCTGCAACAGTACATAAGGGGGATTACCAACAGACCCCTGGCAGTCTTCAAAGCTCGGAACTGGACATAGGCACCTAAAGTCTGTTACGGATCTAGCCGGGCCTGTGGACGTCGTCATGTTGGTTTGCGTGCAGCCAGCAGCCAACAGCCTGGTTGTCAGGACTCTGATCACCGCCACACAGGAGGCCTGGTCTCGAGACGGGCGCGGGAGGCTGTTGACCCCCGGACTTCTCCAGGTAAATCCAGGCTTAAACCGTGGAAATATTCTTGACTGTGGAAATATTCTTATGACCGTGGGAATATTTCTTAATTGACCGTGGGATTGTTCTTGTGGAACGTTCCCCAGGGGATTTATTTATTTTTGTTCGATGTTCGAGAATGGTCTTCTATGACCGGTGGGGAATATCCTTATGTGGAATTTCTTGTGTGGACCATAGGATTATTCTTATGGACCGTAGTAGAATATTGCTTGTAGGACATGTATACTTCAGGCTAAAATTTCTTAGGGACTTGGTGATTATTCGTATAACCTTGGAATTTTATAGACCATGGGAATATTCTTTATGACAGATGGAGAATTATTTCTTTATGACCGTGGGAATATTCTTTTGACCATGGGTATATTTTGACCCATGGGATCTATTTTATGACTGTGGGATTATTGCGAAATGTGGGAATATTCTTGTGACCCCATGAAAATATTCTTATATGACCATGGGGAATTTTCTTCTAGTGAAACCTGGGAATATCTTATTACGTGGGGAATATTCTCTTTATGACCTGTTGGGAATATTTTTGGCTGAATGTGAGAATAGGTGAACAGTGGGAATATTATTGTGACCATGGGTGAGTATTCTAATGACCCGATGGGAAAATTCTTTGATCGTGGGAATCATTCTTGATGCATCGTTTGGGAATATTCTTTGACTGTTGGAATATTCTTATGAATGTGGGAATATTCTTCTGACCATGGGAATTTCCGTGGATGTGGGAATATTCTTGTGACGATGGGGGGGGGGAATATTCTTGTGCCATGGGAAATTTCTTGTTGACAGTGAGAAATATTCTTATGACTCCGAGGGGAATTTACTCTTATGACCGACGGGAATCTTATGAGACTGAAGGAATATTATTGTGATATGGTGGGATATTCTTGTGAGTGGGAATTAGCTTTGGACTAGGGAGGCAAGCCAATGATGACCACTATTCAGCGTCACTTGTTCTTTCTAGGCTGGATTATTTGCTGCACTCTAAACAGCACCTTTCAAGGCAGGTGAAATTGCCCGACTAGAAAAAATGTACTCAGAGAACTTTTCTCGGCGCGCATAACGGAGATATAATAAAAATCACTCAATTACTGGGAGCGCTTGTGGTTTTCTAACCTGTATTCCATGGAACGCAGGAGGGAGAGATACATGATTATTATACCCAAAACTGGATAACCTAGAGGAGACTGTCAGTCTACCGAACTTGCACTCACGGGACAATCAATCACTACGAAAGCTAAAAGACTTGGCTAGACGATTGCACCATCCCCACCTATGAAAAGAGAGGGTGTCTCATAGAACGTTAAGAGACCATACAATAAGTGTCAGGGGGCCCGACCACGAGGACCTGTTTCAATGCCTCCCAGCACAATAAGGGGGATTACCAACAGACCTCCCTGCGCAGTCTTCAAGATGGGCACTGGACAAAGCATCATTGAAAATGTCAGTTCTGACAGCCGGGCTGTTGAGTCTTACGTTGGTTTGCGTTGAAGCCATGCTGACAAACAGCATGGTTGATCAGGCCGCTGATCCACAGGTCATTGTGAGACCTGGTCAAAGACCGCTCAGGCAGCGGGGGCGTTGACCCCCGAAACTTTCCAGAGTAATCTCCAGGTAATGGGTATATTAAGGTTGACCGTCGCGGAATATTCTTGTGGCTGTGTGGAAAATGTTCTCATGACCGTGGGAATATTCTTATGACCCGAAGGATATTTTGAACCATGGGAATCAATGTCCTGTATGACTGGGAATATTGTTCTGATCATGGGAAGATTCTTGTGACCCTGGGAATGAATGGCTTATGGCCATTGGATATTCTTGTGGAACGTGGTAATAATCTGTTGACATGGGAATATTTTCTTGTTGACCGTGAGGGGGCCCCAGGAGCTGTTCATTGATCCCAGGCTACATAAGGGATATTTTACCAACCGACCCACCTGACTGTCTTCAAAGAAGGCACTTTTGAGGCACCTAAAAACGTCTAGTACCTGACCAACTGGGTTGTTGGTTATACATCTTGCGTAGCGGGCCAGCTGTAACAGCCTGGTTGATAGAACACTGATCCATCCATGATGCATGGTCTCTGACGCGGGCCGTCAGGGGCACTGTTGACCATCCAGAAACCCTCATCTCAGGAACTTCCTCAGGATGGGGAATTAGTCTTGTGTCCTGTGGGAATTGTTATTTGGTGACAGCGTGGTCAAATATTCTTTTGAGCAATGGCCAATATTCTTGCGGAAACCGATGATATTTTATGCTTTGTTAGCCTGGTGGGGAATATTTATTATGACTGTGGGAATATTCTTCTTGACTGTGGGCATTTTTATTATGACTGTTGGGTATAATTTTCTTATTGACGTGTGGGATATAGAAATATTCTTGGTGACTCGTGACTAAATATTCATATGGCCCCGATGGGGACATTTTTTATGACTGTGGGATTAATTGTCTTTTGACTGTGGTGAATTTTCTTGTGACCGTCATGGTCAATATTCCTATGGCCGGTGGGTATTTTCTGTATTGACCATGAAATATTTTTTGCCGACGGACTTGGGAAATATCGTTATTGTACCATGTGGGGATAGGCATTGTGCTAATGGGAAATATTCTTGTGTGGTGGATTATTCTTGTGATGGTAGTGATTATTAGCTAATTGGCTCGTAATGGGGAATGGTATTAGGCAATGGAAATATTCTGTGGACATGGGAATATTCTTCATGACTGTGGACGAAAATATTATTGTAACCAAGGAATATTCTTATGTACTCGTCGACGCGATTATTCTTTTGACACATGGTGCTATATTCTTATTGGCGTGGAGATTTTCTTAACGGCTCGTGGGAATATTCACTTATGACCATGGGGAACTATGCTTGTGAACGCCAAGAATATTCGATTGTGATCTGTCATGGGAATTTCATTATAACTGTGGGAATTTTTAAAATCTGAAATGTCGAAGAGCATTGTTGTGTGACTGTGTCAGGAATTTCTTATGGCTTCGTGACGGGAATTTCTTCTATTGTACCGGGTTGGAATATTGAGATGACCATGGGTCAGAATAGTTTATTCATTAGCATGGGAATATTCATTGTGACCATTGGAATTTACCTTGAAGATCGAGTTGTTACCATTTGAATTTCCGTGTGATCCACTGGGTATGATTTCCTGTGAATGTGGGAAAATATTTTTGTTGATCTCTTATGGGCATATATTCTTAGTTATGTGACCCTGCTAATATTATCCCTGATAGTCTGTTTATATCACATCCACAATATGGGAATTTCTCTTATGACTGTGTGGGAATATTTCTTATGATTGTCGGGAATATTCTTTATGGTCACCTTTAGGTATATTATATTTGGCGATGTAATGGGGAGAAGTTTTAAATATAATCAATATTTCCTTGGCACTTAGAGAAACCACAAGGTCTAAAGTTAAACTCTGATGTGATGGACGTCGAATGGATTGTGCGTAATTAACAGGTGGCTAATCTAACCCAAGTAATTAATCTGACAGGGTGAAATTTGCGCTTGTTTTACTCTTCAATTTAGCCAGTTATAATATTTTCTTTTCAACCTCAAAATATGATCATGTTATTTAAGGGGTAACCATTATCGCGATATAAAAAACATAGTAAAATATTTGTGGTATATAGGTTAACCTTTCAGGGTTAGGTGCCGTACTTAGTATCATGCTTGCTATCTGCAAGGGTTTGGTGCTTACCGTCAACTAGTCTCTCTGCTTGAACCGCCTGGGTTGGTGTCCGTACTTGAGTAATGCTGAAAGCCCACCGGGTTGGTGCCGTTACTAGTTATGCTTGCGCAGGCCTTGGGGTTTGTGTTGCTCCAGCTATATAGTTTAAGTCTTGTCCTAGCACCCCTTTTGTAAGAGTGTTCCATGAGCGTCCGCTATCTTGTTACTGCATTGCATCGCCAGGGTTAGGTGCTTACTAGTACTGCTTGTCACGACGATGGGGTTTGGATGCTCTGTACTTAGTTACTGCTTGCACGTCCGAGGGTTGGTTGCCGTACTTGTTTACTGATTGCATGCCAGGGTTGGTAGCCTCGTTACGTAGTAATGCTTTGCTACGCCAGGGTTTTCGCCGTATAGTATTGGGCATGCACTGCCAGGGTTCGTGCCATACTAGTTTTCTCGCTTGAACATCTGGGGTTGGTTTATGGTGTTTGCCGAATCTTAGAATACTGCTTGCAGGCCAGTGTTGAGTGCCATGTACACACTTCAGTAAGAACTGCTTGCCCACGCCTAGGGTTGGTGCCGGACTAGTTCATGCTTGCACGTTCACATTTGGACTATGGTGCCGCACACTTGTACTGCGTGCACGCCGATGGTTGGTTTGCCGTACTGAGTACCTGCTTGAACATGCCATGGTTGGTGCCCCGTACTATGGTACTGGCTTGGAACCGCCAGGGTTGGTGACGTTTACTAGATACTGCTCTGCACGGCAGTGGTTGACTTGGGTTGGATTGCCGTTATAGTAATGCTTTTGCACGCCCAGGGTTGGGTGCCGGTTACTAGGTACTTGCTACACGCCAGGGTTAGGTGCGCTTTACTCGGATGCTTGCAGCTCGCAAATGGGTTGGTTGCACATACTAGTAACTGCTTGCCGACAGGGTTGGTGATGTACTGAGTATGAATTTTGCCACTCACCAGGGTTGGTGCCCAAACTTAAGAGAAACCTGGATTGCACCACCATGAGATTTTGTGATGTGCCTTGGTACTATAAGTGACTGATTGGCATGTCCAGGGGTTTAGAGTCGCCATACTATGTAATGCTTGACACACCAGGTCGTTGGTGCTCTCATGTTTACCGTAGCAGAATAGTATATATTGTGACTGCAAGCCAGAGGGATTGGTGCCGTAACTAGTACTGGATTGCACTTGCCATGGGTTGGTTATCTCGTACTAGTAATGCTTGCAATCTGCCGCAGGGGTTAGGTGGTGACCGTGTTACTGAGGTTAGACTGCTTGATCACGCAAGATTTGTGCCGTACTAGTAGCTCTTGCAGGTGTGCTGGGTTTGGTGCGTGCTATAATTAGCTACTGGGATGACAGATGCGTATGGCGTTGTTGTGTACAAGTACTGCTTGACAGATCGCCAGAGGTATTTTTGGTGTGCTACATCATCTTAGTATGCCTTGACACACAAGAATTTGAGTGCCATACTAGGATACTTGCTAGCTACGCAAGAGGTTTTGGTGCAGTATAGTACTGCTTGTCATGCCAAGGGTTGGTTGCCTGTACTAGTACGTGCTTGCAGCAGAGGGTTGGTGCTGCCGTTACTAGTACTGCTTGCATAGCATAGGGGTTAGGTGCGTACTGCTACTGCTTTGCACGCCAGGGTTGCGTGCGTGCTAAGTACTGCTTGCATGCAGAGTCTTTGGTGACAGTACTAGGTACTGTCTTGCCACTGACTAGGGGGGTGACTCGTACTAGTACTGCGTGCAATCCACATGGGATGTGCTTGTACTAGTACTGCCTTGGTGCAAAGTTTTGGGTGCCATCTTCTCAGGTACATGACTTCGCACGACAGGTTGGTGCGTTACATCTGTTTAAGTTTGTGTGCTAAGTCATGGGTTGGTGAAAATCCAAGACTAGTTACTGCCTGTAGACGCCAGGGTTGGTGCCATACTAGTATGCTTGCTTGCGAGGGTTGGTGCTTGTACTAGAATGACTTGCACGATAGGGATTGGTGCAGTTATAGTACTGATTGCATTAACTTAAGATTTGGTGAAATTTGTATAGAAATCTGCTTAGCATCGCCAGGGTTGGTCCCATACAGTAGTTACTGGCTTGCATGCAAAGGGTTGGAATGCCAGGTATAGTTACTGCTTCCTAGTTTTTCCGATGAGGGTTTGGTTGCGATACGTGTATGTCTTGCCTCGAACGTTGGGATGTGGTGACGCTACTAGTTTATAGATTGCACGTGAGGGTTGGTGTAGTACTAAGTGTATATTGCTTTGCTCACACAGGGGTGGGATTGCCGTGCTAAAGTACGAGCTTGCATGCGCGCGCTGCACGTTGGTTTTGACTGTGCTAGTAGTGCTTGATATGACAGGGTTTGGTCGCTCGTATAGTACTGCTTGCACGAAGGGGATGTGATGCCGTACTAGTACTGCTTTGCATGACAGCAGGGTTGCTGCTACTTGTTCTGGACTGGCACGCCAGGGTTGGTGCCATACTAGTTATTAGTATGCTTGCTCACAAGAATTGGCTGTCCCGCAACAAGTAGAACGAGACATTGCTACGCCCAGGGTTGGTGCCGTTAGACTTGTACTGCGATGCACCGTCTCAGAGGTATGGTGCAGTAACTAGTACTGGCTTGAATGCCTGTGTGTTGGCTGCTTGTTATAGTAAGTGCTAGCAGGTACATAGGAGTTTCGGTGCGTCACCGATTACTAGTACTGCTTGTCATGCCAGGTGTTGAGTGCACGTTACTAGTTACTGCTTGCACGCCAGGTGTGTTAGGTGTATTTTGCCGTAGCTTTTTGTTACTGTGCCTGACAGGCTTATTTATTATAAAAACTACCCATAACTTGTCTTCATAATTCTACTACACTTTAAAAAATACTCAATTGCCCAATTTTTATTCTAAATCCCTATTATTGCCGCCCAATTTTACTTTAAACTATATAATCAAAATTATTGTAAACTTCCTTTTATTGACCATTTTTATTCCAAACATTTATAACTAGTATTTACAACAACAACTTTTATAATATCCTGCTCTACCATCTTACTAGCATATTATAACCAAGTCATTGCCCATTTTATTTTTACATTTTTTTTATATTATTTTATGCTACCTAAATTGTGTATTTTATCCAGTCAATTTAAATCTAATTATACTCTAATTCTTGTAAACAACTTATATAAGACCTTAGTGCAATTATACATTGGAGAGTCATTATCCTTTATTATATTAGTTTAGATTAATCACAGTTTTACTCTAGCTCAATAAATATCAATACCAAATTCACTATACTAGACCATAGTGCAATTACTAGTGAAACTGGTGCTATTTGTAATTTGTATTTTTTATATAAACTACTCCTAGTTGTACTATAGCTCTTTCAAGCTCCATACATATGTCAATACCAATTCCTATATAGACAAATAGTGCAATTACTATGAGAGACTGGTGTTATTTTTAATTTGTATTTTTAATATATTAGATTAAATTCAGCTTGTAACCATAGGTCTCATATCTCTAACTCAATACATAGTCAATACCAAATTCACTATATTAACCATAGTGCAATTACTAGTGAGAGATTAGTGCTATTTTTAATTTGTATTTTTATATTAAGATTAAACCTATTGTACTTTATCCTCATTCTAGCTCAAAACATAACTCCCAAAAGAGTCATTATTGACCTTAGTGCAATTACAATTGAGAGTCTTGTTCTATTTTTAATTTTAATTTTATATTACTAGTTTATACCTAGTTGTAATTTTAGTTCATTCAGCACAACACACATACAACATCAACTTCATTATGAGTAGTAGTGACTATACACTACATGACCCAAAATACTTCTAGCATATACTTGTCGCAAACTTCCTATCCACTACAGATAACATTACTAAAGAACTCTACACACACTCAGATATAAATAACCCATAATTTAAACCTAGAAGAAGAATGATCACGTTGAACCCTGATCTAAACCTCCATAAACTGACAACTCCAATCAAAACCTATTGTAAAGTAACTGCTTTAATTACACAGCATCACAAGCCACCACTATCCATAAACAATGTCTAAAAGTCTATCAGTACTTAACTACAACATCAGGTCCTTAAGCAAACACTATGATGACCTCTAGCACTCCTTAGAATCAACTAAAGACACCCTATCTCCTGCATTATTCTTACTGAGACCGGCTTAAACAGGGACACAATAGATATCTAAACCCTCTACCAGGATACACAAGCCAATTCACAACTGCAGACCAAACCAGTTGGGGGTGGTATTGCAAATTCTATTAATCTAACCAATTATCTTGTCTTAGCACCACTTGCTTTAAGTGATGAAATATGTGGGAATAATTTTTGCTAAATTTTACTGTAACAAACCTTAAGACGCCTAAAACAATCGGTGCCATTTACCGATACCTCACACAAACATCCCAAATTTCAGTGAGAAATTAAAGTGCACTAATATAAACAGACAAATGAATAAGCACCACCTTCCCTTATCTGGAGACTTCAACATCAACCTTGTCTTACTAGATGTCACCTTGTAACTGATTTCATCAACAATATGAACAACACACTTCTCATACCAACAATAACATAAACCAACCAGGCTCACTGAGACAATTCAACCTTAATAACCACATATGGAACCAATATACTAGCCTCCCCTAAATCAGGATAATCACAGATAGCACTACAACCACTACCCAACCTCCTCCTGACAAACATTAGTAACCACCACTTGAATACAACAAAGTCTCATTTAGACTCCATGACGAGGCCTCAGTAAGGAGTTTCACAAGCTGACCAGAGACTGTTGAATTGGCCTACAGAATTCTCCAATGCCAATGGTATTGATGACTGGTACAAACATTTTTCTTAACAAATTACTTAGACTATGCAACAACATTGTCCTATAAAAAAAAAACAGATCACAAAACAAACGGCTTGTTTGCCCATGGCTAACCACACATCTGAATCCATTGACCAAGAAACACCAAATATAAAACAATATAACTGGGCTAAATACACAAAGATAACTCTTAAACACTATTTCATCAGCTATCACCAAAGTAATAAAGAAAGCCAAACAACTATACTACTCCATTAATTCACGACACTAGAGAGATATAAAAAAGACTGGAAAACACTCTCTCAGATTCTAGGGACCCACAAACTGAGAAAAACCAGATATAAATGTCCCTAACTAAACCTAATGAAACACCACTACATCCACTGACACAGCTAACAAGATAAAACGATTACTTCTCAAACATAGATTTCAAATCTCGCCAGTAAAATCCCACATACCAATGCCCATGCCGGGACTCCTAGATGGGAATTTCCACTAATTCCTTCTATCTTGCACCAACAGAGCCACGGAAGTCCATTGAGATTATAGAAGTCCCTTAAAAAAACTCTGGGAATCAGTCCCTCATGTCCCACCATTACTGTACAAGCGAGCGGCCCATGACCTTTCGCATGCAATTTCATTACTTTTTTAAACAAGTCACTAGAGACTATCAACTTCCCGAAACTACTCAAGATGGCCAGGGTTACCCCAATACATAAAGGTGTAGACCCTACAGACTTAAACAACTATAGCCAATCACTAACTTACCATTGCTATCCAAAATCTTTGAGAAACTCGTGCACAGAGACTGTATTCATTTATAACGGCTCAAAACATACTCAGCCCCTGCCAACACTGGATTCAGGATAAATAAAAGCACTAATGATGCAATCATAAAAATGCTAGATCTGCTTTACACAGCGTTGGAAAACAAGGATTATCCACTAGGAATTTTTATTGACCTAAGAAAAGCTTTTTTGACACATTAGACCAACGACATCCTACTCCACAAACTTGATCAATACGGTATAAGAGGCCATGCGTCATCTTATTTCAAATCTTACATTACTAATAGGTACAGTACTCACCATTAAAAGACACAGCATCAGCCAACACGGCCACTTGATACTGGGTTCCGCAGGGAGTGTCCTTGGTCCCCTGCTCTTCCCTCATATACATAATTACACTTCCAAAACTTATCCCATCCCAAACACCTGAAACCCATTTCTTTGCTGATGAACACGAATTATGTCCATCTCTAAATTAACAAAAAGCACAATACCGTACTGAACGATACACAAATAAACCCGCACATAAAAGACTGAGCTTACGACCGACGAGTTCGGTGCGACTTGGACCATTGGTGGACTTTGTCAGGTCCAAGTCGGAACTGAAACGTCGCGTAAGCTTCTGTCCTTTTATGTGCGGGTTATTTAGTGTATGTCATCTCTCAAACCCTAATCTTGCCACCCTCAACACCATTGTGAATGAGGAGCTGATTAAAATATCGACTTGGATGACAGCCAATAAACTTACGCTTAAACACTGACAAAACCTACTAAAATATGTTTGGTACAGAGCAAGGAATGCACAAATTAACCATTAAGATTGACAACACTCTAATTACCAGAAATAATGGGGGAAATTCCTAGGCATATACTTGACAACAACCTGAATTTCAGCACCCATATCCAGCATATACCCAAAAAAGTATCCAAAACGTGGGATCCTTCCAAGATACAATAACTAACGTGGCCGCAAAATCCCTTCTCACACTATACACTCGCTTATTTATCCATACCTCACCTATGATATTTGTGCTTGGGATCAACTGGCAGCAACACACCTAAAGCCAATAATAACCCAACAAAAAGCTGCAGAAAAGAATAATTCACTAAATCCCATCCCTGGCAACACACCCCCCCACTCTTCATAGACCTAAACTTACTCCCAGTTCAGTACATCCCCACACTTACTACTACTGTGCAATCTACATCTACAGGCCTTAAACTTCTAATATCAACCTTGACCTAAACGCTTTCTTGAATAGTTGTGACAGAACCCACAGCAAACACCAGACACAAACATCTCTACTACATTCCCCGTGTCCGACTAAACCTTTTACAAAAACTAAAAAAAATTGGGTAATGTCCAAAGGCCCTAAAATCTGGAATCCCTACTGACAAACTGCAGACACCTTCATCACCTTCAAAAACTAACCATTAGAAAACATCTTATACTCCTGATGCACGCACGCCCGTCAACTAACTACACGAAAACCACCTGGTGAATGCGTCACTTACACTCACTCACCTCCATTTGACCCATAAACAGAAATATATCTTCCATCTTACAATAATGAATCAGTAATACTCCAATACTGACACTATGTACATGTGCCAAAACAAAAAGCAATACATTGCTAAATTACAAACTAGTATTTAGTCACTTGCCATATATACCAACTTAACCATAATTTGTAATATTTTACAATTAAGAATAAAACTAAGTATCCCGAAATGGCCTAGCCATTCTAAGCGTCTAGTGGTTACATTCTGTAATCACAATTTTACCGCATAGTAAACCACGACAACAACCAAATTTCTGTAAACATACATTGTAATCCTTATAGAGAATAAACATTGAATTGAACTGAATACTAAGTAACTGTTTGCATGCCAGGGTTGGTGCCGTAACTAGTACTGCTTGCACGCCAAGGTTAGTGCATACTAGTACTGCTTGCACGCCAGGGTTGGTGCCTATAACTATTACTACTTGCAAGCCAGGGTTGGTGCCATACTAGTACTGCTTGCACGCGCAGGGATGGTGCCGTTGTACTAGTACTGCTTGCACGCACAGGGTTGGTGCCATAGCAGTACAGCTTGCACGCCAGGGTATGTGACATACTAGTATTGCATGCACGCCAAGGGTTTGTGCCGAACTAGTACGTTGCACGCCAGGTTTAATTTCCATACTAGTACTGCTTGCATGCCAGGGTTAGTGCCATAATAGCACTGCTTGCACACTCAGTGTTTGGTACTGTAATAGTAACTGCTTGCATGGCCGGGTTAATGCCATACTAGTACTGCATGCACGCCAGGTTGGTGCCGTACAAGTACTGCTTGAAACTCCAGGGTTGGTGCCGTACTAGTACTCCTTGCACGCCAGAATTGTGCCTTACAGAACTGCTTGCAATGCCAGGTAGGTGCCGTAATATTATGCTTGCACGCCAGGGTTAGTGCCCCTACTATACTGGGCTGCATGCCAGGTTGGTGCCGTACTAGTACTGCTTGCATGCTCAGGGTTAGTGCCATACTAGGACTGCTTGCACGCCAGGTTGTCCAAACAGTACTGCTTTGCATGCCAGGGTTTTGTGCCATACTAGTAACTACTTTTGCACGCCAGGGTTGGTGCCATACTAGTACTGCTTGCACCCAGGTATGGTGCCAAACTAGTACTGCTTGCAGGCCAGTGTTGGTGCTTGTACTAGTACTAGCTTTGCACCCAGGGTTAGTAACCATACTAGTACTGCATGCACGCCAGGGTTAGTGCCACAAATAAGCACTGCTTGCAGCGCCAGGGTTAGTCCGTACAGTACTTCTTGCACACCAGGTTAGTGCATACTAGTACTGCTGCACGCAGGTTAGTGCCCATAATAGCACTTGCTTGCACGCCAGGGATAGTGGCCTTACTAGTACACTCTAGCACACAGGGTTAGTGCCATACTAATTACTGCCTGCACGCCAGGTTGGTGCCCATACTATTAACTGGCTTGTCACTCCAGGGTATGGGCCATCTATTACTACAGCTTGCATACCAGGGTGTGCCGTGCTACACTGTGCTTGCACACCAGGTTGGTGCCGTACTGCACTGCATGCACGCCAGGGTTGGTGCCGTACAATTACTGCTTGCACGTCAGTGGTGGTGCCATACTAGTACTGCTTACTGCTTGCACGCCAGGGTTTGTGCCATCCTAGTACTGCTTGCACGCCAGTTGGTGCAAAAACTTTTAGTACTGCTTTGTACTCCAGGTTGGTGCCCGTACTAGTTACTGCATGCATGCCGGGTTGTTTCCATACATTACTCTTGCACGCCAGGGCTGGTGCCGTACTAGTACTGCTTGCCATGTCCAGGATTGAGTGCCGTACATACTGCTTGCACGCCATTGATTGGTGCCGAACTAGTACTGCTGCACGCCAGGGTTGGTGCCGTACAGTACTGCTAGCACGCCAGGGTTGGTGCTGTACTAGACTGCAGTGCATGCCAGGGTTTCATGCTGTACAAGTACTGCTTGCATGCCAGGGTTGGTGCTGTACTAGTACTCTGCTGCATGCCAGGGTTGGTGCTGTACTAGCACACTGCTTGTGCAAGCCAGGGTTGGTGCCGTAGTAGTACTGCTTGCACGCCAGGGTTGGTGCCGTACTAGTACTGCGTGCACGCCAGGGTTTGGTGCCATATTAGTACTGCTTGCATGCAAGGGGATAGTGCCATACTAGTACTTCATGCACGCCAGGGTTGTGCCGTACTATACTGCTTTGCACGCCATGTTAGTGGCCATATGAGTAATCTTGTATGCCAGGGTTGGTGCCGTACTAGTACTCTGCTTGCATGCGAGGGTAGGTGCCGTCAACTAGTACTGCTTGCACGCCAGGGTTGTGCCTTACTAGTACTGCTTGCATGCCAGGGTTGGTGCCATACTATTACTGCTTTGCAACCGCGAGGGTTGGTGTACTAGTACTGCTTGCATGCCAGGGATGGTGCCGTACTAGTACTGCTTGCACGCCAGGATGGTGCGTACTAGTACTGCTGCACGCCAGGATTGGTGGCCAACAATACTGCATGCACCCAGGTTATTGCCATACAAGTAACTGCTTGCACGCCTAGGGTTGGTGCCAACTATACAGCTTTGCACTCCAGGGTTGTGCCGTACTAGTACTGAGCTTGCACACCAGGTTGGTGTCGTACTAGTACTCTTGCACGCCAGGTGTGCCATACTAGTACTGCTTCACCCAGGTTGGTGCCGTACTAGTACTGCTTGCATGCCCAGGGCAGTTCCATACTAGTACTGCTTGCACCCCAGGGTTAGTGTCATAATAGCACTGCTTGCAATCGCCAGGGTTAGTGCCGTACTAGTACTTCATGCACACCAGGTTAGTGCCATACTAGTACTGCCTGCACGCCAGGGTTGGTGCCATACTAGTAACTTCTGTTTGCATGCCAGGGTTGTGCCATACTAGTACTGCTTGCATACCAGGGTTTTTGCCATGGCAAGCACTGCTTGGCACGCCAGGGTTTGGTGCCGTACTAGCACTGCTTGCACGCCAGGGTTGGTGCCATACAGTAATAGTCTTGCACGCCAGGGTTGGAGACGCACTAGTACAGCTTGCAACGCCAGGGTTGGTGGCCGTACTAGTACTGCATGCACGCCAGGTTGGTGCTGTACTAGTACAGCATGCACGCCAGGGTTGAGCCCGTACTAAACGGCTTCGCCAGCCAGGGATGTGCCGTCACAATAAGGCTTGCACGCCAGGGATGGTGCGGACTAGTATGGCTTGCATGTTAGGGTTTGAGCAGTATTAGTACGGCTTTTGCACGCCAGGGTTGGTGGCCGTACAAGTAAGCAAAAAACTACCGCCTTCTAATCTATAGAAAGCTGGTAGGGCCTCATATCAAAAGGATGGTCCTATGTGGTAAGTGTGCACAGTAAAAAAAAAAAACCGCACCAAATTAAAACACTGCAAGAGAAAAAAAAAACTGTGTTTTTGGTTTAAAACAGCGACTTTGCAGTGTGATCTTCGTATGCTAAATTAGGTTATATTCCTAGTTTTCTGTCTCATTTTATAGAATGAAGACATATACAGAAATTGAGATGAATTGATTGGTTTTTACAATGAGAAAAGACCTTGAAACTGAGCTCAAAAGTAGCAGAAATATGATTTTTGCCAAAGTTCAAAAGTAACAATCATAGCCATGCATCCAATACACATCAACTGGAGATCTAATCTTCATTACAGTGCGCTGAAATTATTTATACATTTCTACTACACTAATGCAGTAGTCTGCAAAACAATAAGTCTTCTAATTTTTTGTGGGAATAAAAATTCAAAGTGGAAAGCAAAAAGAAAATGTAAGATAGGCCTGGGGACATTACTAATGAATAGAGAAAATGTTATTTTAGTGCAGGAATGTCTGTCTTGTTTTATCTGACCCCTATTTTGGAAATTGGCATCTTTGAAATTATGTGAAAAATGGCAAAATGCAAATTTCTGACCAGTTTACTGGATAGTTGAAATAGGTAAAATGGTGTTATACTTGTACACATTCGATAGAAAAAAAATTGAGTTTCTAGTGAAATAGTTTAATGAGTTTTTTGTTCGACTTGTACATTGGAATTGCCGAAAATAGGGCTCACAGTGGCGAAATCACCGATAGCATAAACATCGTCAAGATTGCTAACTTAGCGATGAGCATAATTCCGTAAGTTTTTCCATCAAATTTCATACTTTTGATTGTCATTATATCGGAAAAGATTCTCACTCATTTCATAACATTATGATCGGGAAAAGATCTCTATCATTCATAATAATTTTTTTTTTTTCCGAAAAAATTTCCAACCCTGAGAACAATTTAGGATGAGAGCCAGTCCGATCTGAAAGGGTTTAACAAGGGTTCAAATTAATGATACATAACAGTATATGGTAATAATACACCAAAGCCACCATTTACACACAGTAAGTTTGTTTTAATTTTCTTTCTTATTTTTAGTAAGACGTACAGAACAAAGTTCTAGCCCATTTGCTCCCATATTTTAGTTGAATTTTTATATCATGCATGGCTTACGGAGGAAAGATTCTTATTCCACTTCCTTTCCCCATGGATAATGAAAGGAAGAGTAAAAAAGAACAAGAGCTCTTAAAACATAAATCACAGAAAACTCAGATGAGTGTGTATACATGCATGTTGTAAGTGTGACCAAGTGTTAGTAAAAGTGGCAAATACACCTGTTAATCTGTATGTTTTATGAGACAGAAAAAAGACACCAGCACCCCTACCATCATGTAAAACAAATACAGGTTTCAGTCCCTCACACTCACCTGGCAGGATAGTAGTACCTCCCTAGGCATTTGCTATCCACTAACCTACCACCTAGTTTAATCTTAAAACATAAACATGAAATATTTTTCAAAGTGCATACGAAAAACAACAACAAATCAATATGCAGTCCTAACTTTTAGATGCATCCAATTGTACACATCAAGACATTGAGCAGAAAGAGAACATAGTTAATCAGTGATCAGTGTACCCTGCAAATGTTCTAACTGCAGCAAACTGAGTGTACAATGAAAGACAACATTTTGCCAATCACAAGAAAACTGAAGAACCATTTGTTACAAAAAACGCATCTAAAAGTTAGAGATACTCCAGTGAATACTAGAAAGGAGACAGCCCTATCTAGCATCCAGCCTGTTACTGGTTTATCGTAACCAAAGTCATTATCCTTGTCCAATACCATTAAAATTCAGTATGGTTCAATAGTGTCCGTAGGATACAACTGGTAGGCTACTAACTATAGAAATTAAAATTAATAAATTTATTAAGTAGTAATTTGTCTAGAGGTAAATTATCAAATAAATGAGAATTACTGCAATCAAAATAAAATTCAACACTCGAGTTCAATATTATATGTGCTTGAAAGCACATATCACATTTATAATTCTAAGTACCATCTGGTACATTAACATTTAATAAGATAGACAAATATGGAACAAGTGTGTGTATGCGTGTAAGTGCTCTTAAGTAGTTAGCTAATGTCTCAAGACACGAATAAGACTTAAACAGTGACTGCACAGTCCTCAAATAAACTAATTTCTTGACCCGACTGCACCTCCGAACAGTCTGCTTGAACAACAAAGAATCTAAGCCCAATAGCATGCAATAAATCAAGCGACTGCGACACAGAACAGGAACAAGGAGATAAATAACGACACTAAGTAGGTACCTTCATCAGATCCTCCACCAAGTTACAACACACCCAGTAATACCGAATCTTTGTTCAGCATAGGATAAAACTGTGACTGAGACAACACACAGAACCATTACAAAAATTATGTCAGAGCTATATCAAAGGACCTGAGATTTTCAAGTGTCCATGTGACACACAACCTCAGTACACAACGTCGAAAATCACTAAGTCCTATACCATGTCTGAGAACAGAGGTTCTACAGAACTAACAGAATAATGATACAGACAATCTGTCCAACCAGCAAGCGAGTCACCACAGACTGAATACTTTACGAGAGGATGAGACAACCACCCCCCCCTCGATCACGTGACAGCTACTTGGACAACTGCAGAGCTCATAAGCCGGCAGTATAACGAGCGACAAGCGATATTTACAGTAGTTTGACAATCAAGCCTAACTGAGCACATTTTAATACATCCTACGAACATAAGCTAAATAACAATATAAGTCACAATAATAAAATCAAATCATCCTTTTACGAATTTAGCTTTATCTGCAAATATAAGCAATATTAAAATTAAATGAAAAGGTAATATACATTACATATATACATAATAATCATTGTAACCCATTCAGGGGTTGCAACACCATTCAGAACATGAAAACAAATGTAATGCTTTAATTTGAAAAACTAAGCAATGCTGCAAGAGCAACGATAGGACAATGTGTCTGTTCCTTACTGAGCATTGCTCATTATGATTAGTTGACGATTGAAGTTAATTCTGCAAAGAACATTTTGCTGACATTTCTGGATGTAAGAATCTTTCATGCTCAGGATTGGGATTTAGCAATCTAGAATAATCCCCTGTATACGATGCATTTTCTAAATCTGTTTCACTTACTTTTTAGCACATTTTTTAGCTTGTTTTTTAGACAAGAGTCTAGTGCTGATTTGAAAATTCATTGGCATCCTGCCAGTCGCTGTGTCTAGTGGTAAACAGCTGCAAGAAACGAACCATCAACAAGTGTGTTTTTACATGTAAAGTGCCTCAGACTTAACATGACGATATTTACCATGGATACCACTTAAACTTTTTTTTTTTCCAAATATGTACAGTCAGAAATTGGAGAGTTGTCCCTTGACACCAAGAATCTTGTTTACTGTAAAATACAGTAAATGCTTTTTAATAACCTGCCTCCTAAATCGAACAATTGCCAACATCAGCCACATGGTCCCCTATCCAAACTTATCATATGCCTTTCCTTCTCAACCAAAAAATGCACAAACAGTTTCTTTACCCATAATTAAGTATTGCACACCTATATTCTTTAATGTAAGCTTTTTATAAATACATCCCCTACCATTTTCCTAATCCCTCCTCCTAATCTTTGGGTAGATTTGAGAATATGAATGAGACCCAAATATAGGGTGGCAAGAGCTGAAACTGAGAAAGGACCTGCCCAAGTAATGGCCAGTAGGCTTGCTCAGTGCTCCTCCATTCTTATGTCTATCCCTTAATCCTTTCAGTAATAATACCACCATAAACTTACCTCTTGTCTTCTTTTCCCTTATACAATAGAACTAGCACACTACAACTGCCAATCTGTGTGTTGTTAACCTTAAACCAGCCCAAACGTATATATACGTTCACCACGCGCAGCGCCCCGAATATTTTGAAAAAAAAAAAAAAAAAAAAAAAATTTATAGAAAAATAGAGCCCATTTTAAGGGTTTTAAGAATAATTTTTTTTTTTTTAGGTCAGAACTTACCGAGATAAGAGTGCCACGAAGTTGGCACTTGGCGATTCACTTGACGACAACATGGATCACGTGCCGCTGCATGAAAATCTACACATTTTCTTCCATTTTTTTTTTAAATTTCTTGTTTTCATGATATGATAATTATGTTTTATGGCAAATCTTTTGATTTCAATGGCCAATTGTTGTTTAATACCCAATATTATATACAAAATAATTATCATGTTGTCATAACACACAAGTTACACACTGACAGGTGATTTTGCACACCTGGCTGATCACATTCCTATTATCTACAACAATATACAAGTATTTACAATGTCCTATCTTATGTTTTTCAAGAACTCCATGATTGTATGATACTCCATGAAGCATGGATCATATACAGAAGTGCCCACCCCACACTGGTGACAAATGGAATCCGTGTGTCCTTCCGCTGTTGGGGTCATTTTTTTGGTGGTAAGCACACACAACACACTTATCGGGCATATTTCTACTTCTTTTTTTTTTTGGGTCGGTGTAATGGGTACCAATAGTGACAGTTAGGAGTGATTCGTCTGGCACTTCCCCCATTGACTGTGGTTGGGGGAAGGTTGTGGTGTGACAGGTTGCTGTTGAAGGGCATGTTACAGGGTGGTACATACTTCATTTATCCTGTTTGACAACATTCAGAAGAATTCTGCAAAATGTTGTTGTTTTCCGAGTCCTTTATTATTTTGTTACATATTGAATGCATTGAAACTGCAACTATTTAACAAGGTGAAAAAACAGTTTTAATATACCACTGTGCGACTGCCTACCATACAGCAACAACCCTATCATCATGTCACACTTGTCAACTAGGTTGCATAATTGTTCGTATAGTCCACGACAGCAGCTGCTTAACATTAGTTCTTTGTTGAACTTGCTCATTCTGTCTGTCTGTACCATCTCGTTTCTGGGATGGGTTGACAGCAATGACACGACCTCGTTTGTCATGCCCGTCAGTGCCCATGATGTCATTAGCATGAAACACTGCACTGCACTTTCATACTGATGATGCCGTCTTATGGTCTTGGTATCTTGACTGGAATAGAAGTGTGTGAGATCATTTTTATTGGTGGGTTTCCTGATAAACAAGAAATCTTAGGTTGTTGTCTACTTTGTGAAATGAGGACAACGAGGAAAGGTAGCTTGTCATTGGACACATCATCTATTGAAAACTGAATCGCTGGTTCATACTGCGTTTGAGCCTTGCTCTGAAGATCCCGTACGTCAAAACTTTTGGAGTTATTACAGGACATCGTCCACGCAACGTAACAAGTGACGCTTGAAGGGATGAAGTTTGGCGAAGTGTTCGGAACTCTGGTGTTCCATGTATAAGTGTGGCTAGGACGGGGGGCCACTTAATGGGGACCCCATTCCCATGCGAGGTTTGCTAGTAGAGCTTGTTATTTAAGGAAAAACAGTTTGAAGTTTAACACCGAGTCAATCAATCAAAAAATCTCCGGGAGGTAAAGGAAGATTAAGGTCCTGTTGACTTACGGTCGTAGAACCGACTCGATGGCTTTTTTGGTAGGTACTTGTGTAAGAGGGAAGTCACATCCAAACGCTTAGTTTCTTGTTACGGATGGAGCGGTTACGGATGCGGTTGAGAAGTCGCCTGAGTGTTTAAGAATGACTTGCGATGGTCCCCAGAAGGCAAGAAAGATGTTTGGCAAGAACTCCGGCTAGTTGTGTGGAGCACTGCCTTACCTGCCTGATTGGTCTAGAGGAATATTGTGTGTATGGGTCTTGGGTAAACCATACATTGTGCTGGATTAGGGTTGCTTGGTAATCAAGTACAAGAAGTTTCTTCCCTACTCTAAGTTGCGTTTTGAGTATATTGACCTGTTTTGTATCGAAAGTCTTTGTTGAGGCGGTCTCCCACTGTTGAGGCTGATGGGTTTCGTATGTAGATAGATTCAATCCAAAAGGTCCATCATTTTAGTGGTTGTAATCACTGGTGTGAGTATGACGACTCCACCTCCTTTGTCGGCGGTGGTGACGATAATGTTTGGGTCGTTGGGAGGTCCATAAGGGCAGTGATGATCTTCTAGAAGAATTGATAAGAAGAATGTTCACAAAACGCGGCAGTGAGAAGGCCCTGTTATAACCCTTTCTGGAAGTTGCTGTCACTGTGTCAACTGTTTTTCCTTCAATAACAAGCCTCTACAAACAAACCAACGGCATGGAATGGTGTCCCATTATGCCGTCCTAGTCAAACTTATACATGAACACCTAGAGCCCGAACACTTCGCCAACATCATCCCTTCAAGCCGTCAGCTTGTTTACGTTACGTGGACGATGTCCTCGAAATAATCCAAAACGTTTTGAATGTACGGAACTTCAGGCAAGGGCACAACGCAGTTGTAACCAGCGATTTCAGTTTACACTAGAAGAAGAGTCCAATGACAAGCTACCTTTCCTCGACGTCCTCAATTCATCAAAGTGACAACAACCTAAGAGTTCAAGTTATCGGAAACCCCACCCATAAAAATGATCTCACACACTTCTATTCCAGTCAAGATACCAGTCCAAAAGAGGCACCATCATCGGTTTTTCCTAAGAGCATACCGAATTTGTATCCTGAGTTTCTTGACGAGGAATGTCTACTTACATTCACCAAACAATTCACTGAGTTACATTTTCCCTTCTTTTTCATCAAAGACTGCAAGGAAAGAGCTCTTCAATCAACAATTCCCCCGCATCAACACCGCTCCCAACAAAGTTATAATTTCTTCCAACAGCCAGGTTGCACTAAACGTCTCAAACTACTTTCACAAGCTAACACCAGAGATCGCCATCGCTTTCTACCACTTCAATAAAGGATCCTAACCAGCGACAAAACCCAAGCACCACGAACCACAGTCAATGCAGAGATTTACAAAATACCCTGGTGGATGCTGTGACAAGATCTACGTAGGTGAAACAGCAGAAACCTCGACACCCGCCTCAATGAACACATATACGCAGTAGGAACGACAACTTAAACGACGCCTGTGTACTAACCGAAATTCCCCAATCAATCTTATGAAATTCAGAGACGCCCAATTAGTGATAAAAGAAACTAATTTCCGCACACGCAATTGCCTTGAATCAGCACTGATCGCTGTTTCGAATACAATTAAACAAATATTATATATAATCAAGGGGGAAGCGCTAAAAAACCCCGGAGGATATACAGCGCCTGGGGGGGGGGGATGTGGAAGGCATCAGGCTTAATTCGGGGAACTGGAGCACAGCTCCAAATCCTAAATCAAGAGCCCCTCACAACATCAAGGAAAACCGTTCCTTGAGGGACAATTAAACAAAACAACGCAGCTTCACCATCTCCGAAGTCTTAGCAAGAATCCTCCTGAAAACAGTAAACCCTGCCATCACATAGTCCTCTCCTGTTTTACTACACAAAGCACAGAGAGTGAACACTGAAACAAGCTGCCTTCATTCCAGTTTATGTTTGTCCAACCTATTTTATGTTATCCCAAGTAAAACTTTTATATCCCTTTTACTCATTTACGAATTATTGCTCTACCATATTGTATTTACTTATGTCACTACCACTACTAATACTACTACATACTACCACCATTAGTAACATCGAAATGGTACCACAATATATTCACCTCACTCTGAGCCATTATATTACCCTCTGTGTCCATGTATTGTTTGTAAGGCTTGATAATGCTCCTGAGAGCGAAACGATGCCACAATCAAATGTCACATAGTTGCACTTGTGTCCTTTACTTTATCATATTGTCGGAATTCTACAAACTTTATTAAAACTAGAGCAACTCTAGAACAACAAATCAACAACCACACCCGGTCCCTAGACACCATCACACTCCAAAAGACCAATCACCCTACTTACTAACCACATTACAGAGGAAAGAGATCAAGAGTGTAACGAAACAACAACTTGCCATGTCATAAACAACTTCAAGACCTAATGCCAACAAGCAGCTATCCTGAGCGCTGTTGTAGTTAACAGCAAACATCACCCACCCACAGCACCCAAGAGACCTGCATGGAGACCACCCACAGCTTATCAATGACCACCTACGCCTAAAATACGTAGTGCAGACCTAAAGGATTGCAAACTGATGGGCAACCAATCAGTACAAAACATTGCTGTTAATTCCAAACTAGCCTACAAAAGAAATCTACCTACACAAAACATCTATTTCTATGAAAACTGATGTTTACATCAATGAGTGCCTTACCAAAATAGAACAAAACCTTCTTTATCGGCCTAAGAAAATTGCGCTATGCCCAAAAAATCCACCAGTGCTTTGTGAGGGGATGAAAATAGAGCAGTTAGGAAACACCCACTGGGAAGAGATACTCAACTCTACCAGAAACATGACCTTAAAACATTCCTAGTGAGGCTGGACTAACAGAATCCGAGTAAAGTTGGCAGATAATACCCATATCCACCGTTAGTGTTATTTGTCATAAATTTGTGCCCCCCTAAAATTCTAATACCCAACTACTTTTAATTGTCATTGTTGTATTCAACACATTCTACCTCATATTCATAATTGTTTTAATATCTACAGAATCTATCTCCTTTTTTACAACTTACCACATCACTGTTCCATCTTATTTATTATAAAAACTACCCATAACTTGTCTTCATAATTCTACTACACTTTAAAAAATACTCAATTGCCCAATTTTTATTCTAAATCCCTATTATTGCCGCCCAATTTTACTTTAAACTATATAATCAAAATTATTGTAAACTTCCTTTTATTGACCATTTTTATTCCAAACATTTATAACTAGTATTTACAACAACAACTTTTATAATATCCTGCTCTACCATCTTACTAGCATATTATAACCAAGTCATTGCCCATTTTATTTTTACATTTTTTTTATATTATTTTATGCTACCTAAATTGTGTATTTTATCCAGTCAATTTAAATCTAATTATACTCTAATTCTTGTAAACAACTTATATAAGACCTTAGTGCAATTATACATTGGAGAGTCATTATCCTTTATTATATTAGTTTAGATTAATCACAGTTTTACTCTAGCTCAATAAATATCAATACCAAATTCACTATACTAGACCATAGTGCAATTACTAGTGAAACTGGTGCTATTTGTAATTTGTATTTTTTATATAAACTACTCCTAGTTGTACTATAGCTCTTTCAAGCTCCATACATATGTCAATACCAATTCCTATATAGACAAATAGTGCAATTACTATGAGAGACTGGTGTTATTTTTAATTTGTATTTTTAATATATTAGATTAAATTCAGCTTGTAACCATAGGTCTCATATCTCTAACTCAATACATAGTCAATACCAAATTCACTATATTAACCATAGTGCAATTACTAGTGAGAGATTAGTGCTATTTTTAATTTGTATTTTTATATTAAGATTAAACCTATTGTACTTTATCCTCATTCTAGCTCAAAACATAACTCCCAAAAGAGTCATTATTGACCTTAGTGCAATTACAATTGAGAGTCTTGTTCTATTTTTAATTTTAATTTTATATTACTAGTTTATACCTAGTTGTAATTTTAGTTCATTCAGCACAACACACATACAACATCAACTTCATTATGAGTAGTAGTGACTATACACTACATGACCCAAAATACTTCTAGCATATACTTGTCGCAAACTTCCTATCCACTACAGATAACATTACTAAAGAACTCTACACACACTCAGATATAAATAACCCATAATTTAAACCTAGAAGAAGAATGATCACGTTGAACCCTGATCTAAACCTCCATAAACTGACAACTCCAATCAAAACCTATTGTAAAGTAACTGCTTTAATTACACAGCATCACAAGCCACCACTATCCATAAACAATGTCTAAAAGTCTATCAGTACTTAACTACAACATCAGGTCCTTAAGCAAACACTATGATGACCTCTAGCACTCCTTAGAATCAACTAAAGACACCCTATCTCCTGCATTATTCTTACTGAGACCGGCTTAAACAGGGACACAATAGATATCTAAACCCTCTACCAGGATACACAAGCCAATTCACAACTGCAGACCAAACCAGTTGGGGGTGGTATTGCAAATTCTATTAATCTAACCAATTATCTTGTCTTAGCACCACTTGCTTTAAGTGATGAAATATGTGGGAATAATTTTTGCTAAATTTTACTGTAACAAACCTTAAGACGCCTAAAACAATCGGTGCCATTTACCGATACCTCACACAAACATCCCAAATTTCAGTGAGAAATTAAAGTGCACTAATATAAACAGACAAATGAATAAGCACCACCTTCCCTTATCTGGAGACTTCAACATCAACCTTGTCTTACTAGATGTCACCTTGTAACTGATTTCATCAACAATATGAACAACACACTTCTCATACCAACAATAACATAAACCAACCAGGCTCACTGAGACAATTCAACCTTAATAACCACATATGGAACCAATATACTAGCCTCCCCTAAATCAGGATAATCACAGATAGCACTACAACCACTACCCAACCTCCTCCTGACAAACATTAGTAACCACCACTTGAATACAACAAAGTCTCATTTAGACTCCATGACGAGGCCTCAGTAAGGAGTTTCACAAGCTGACCAGAGACTGTTGAATTGGCCTACAGAATTCTCCAATGCCAATGGTATTGATGACTGGTACAAACATTTTTCTTAACAAATTACTTAGACTATGCAACAACATTGTCCTATAAAAAAAAAACAGATCACAAAACAAACGGCTTGTTTGCCCATGGCTAACCACACATCTGAATCCATTGACCAAGAAACACCAAATATAAAACAATATAACTGGGCTAAATACACAAAGATAACTCTTAAACACTATTTCATCAGCTATCACCAAAGTAATAAAGAAAGCCAAACAACTATACTACTCCATTAATTCACGACACTAGAGAGATATAAAAAAGACTGGAAAACACTCTCTCAGATTCTAGGGACCCACAAACTGAGAAAAACCAGATATAAATGTCCCTAACTAAACCTAATGAAACACCACTACATCCACTGACACAGCTAACAAGATAAAACGATTACTTCTCAAACATAGATTTCAAATCTCGCCAGTAAAATCCCACATACCAATGCCCATGCCGGGACTCCTAGATGGGAATTTCCACTAATTCCTTCTATCTTGCACCAACAGAGCCACGGAAGTCCATTGAGATTATAGAAGTCCCTTAAAAAAACTCTGGGAATCAGTCCCTCATGTCCCACCATTACTGTACAAGCGAGCGGCCCATGACCTTTCGCATGCAATTTCATTACTTTTTTAAACAAGTCACTAGAGACTATCAACTTCCCGAAACTACTCAAGATGGCCAGGGTTACCCCAATACATAAAGGTGTAGACCCTACAGACTTAAACAACTATAGCCAATCACTAACTTACCATTGCTATCCAAAATCTTTGAGAAACTCGTGCACAGAGACTGTATTCATTTATAACGGCTCAAAACATACTCAGCCCCTGCCAACACTGGATTCAGGATAAATAAAAGCACTAATGATGCAATCATAAAAATGCTAGATCTGCTTTACACAGCGTTGGAAAACAAGGATTATCCACTAGGAATTTTTATTGACCTAAGAAAAGCTTTTTTGACACATTAGACCAACGACATCCTACTCCACAAACTTGATCAATACGGTATAAGAGGCCATGCGTCATCTTATTTCAAATCTTACATTACTAATAGGTACAGTACTCACCATTAAAAGACACAGCATCAGCCAACACGGCCACTTGATACTGGGTTCCGCAGGGAGTGTCCTTGGTCCCCTGCTCTTCCCTCATATACATAATTACACTTCCAAAACTTATCCCATCCCAAACACCTGAAACCCATTTCTTTGCTGATGAACACGAATTATGTCCATCTCTAAATTAACAAAAAGCACAATACCGTACTGAACGATACACAAATAAACCCGCACATAAAAGACTGAGCTTACGACCGACGAGTTCGGTGCGACTTGGACCATTGGTGGACTTTGTCAGGTCCAAGTCGGAACTGAAACGTCGCGTAAGCTTCTGTCCTTTTATGTGCGGGTTATTTAGTGTATGTCATCTCTCAAACCCTAATCTTGCCACCCTCAACACCATTGTGAATGAGGAGCTGATTAAAATATCGACTTGGATGACAGCCAATAAACTTACGCTTAAACACTGACAAAACCTACTAAAATATGTTTGGTACAGAGCAAGGAATGCACAAATTAACCATTAAGATTGACAACACTCTAATTACCAGAAATAATGGGGGAAATTCCTAGGCATATACTTGACAACAACCTGAATTTCAGCACCCATATCCAGCATATACCCAAAAAAGTATCCAAAACGTGGGATCCTTCCAAGATACAATAACTAACGTGGCCGCAAAATCCCTTCTCACACTATACACTCGCTTATTTATCCATACCTCACCTATGATATTTGTGCTTGGGATCAACTGGCAGCAACACACCTAAAGCCAATAATAACCCAACAAAAAGCTGCAGAAAAGAATAATTCACTAAATCCCATCCCTGGCAACACACCCCCCCACTCTTCATAGACCTAAACTTACTCCCAGTTCAGTACATCCCCACACTTACTACTACTGTGCAATCTACATCTACAGGCCTTAAACTTCTAATATCAACCTTGACCTAAACGCTTTCTTGAATAGTTGTGACAGAACCCACAGCAAACACCAGACACAAACATCTCTACTACATTCCCCGTGTCCGACTAAACCTTTTACAAAAACTAAAAAAAATTGGGTAATGTCCAAAGGCCCTAAAATCTGGAATCCCTACTGACAAACTGCAGACACCTTCATCACCTTCAAAAACTAACCATTAGAAAACATCTTATACTCCTGATGCACGCACGCCCGTCAACTAACTACACGAAAACCACCTGGTGAATGCGTCACTTACACTCACTCACCTCCATTTGACCCATAAACAGAAATATATCTTCCATCTTACAATAATGAATCAGTAATACTCCAATACTGACACTATGTACATGTGCCAAAACAAAAAGCAATACATTGCTAAATTACAAACTAGTATTTAGTCACTTGCCATATATACCAACTTAACCATAATTTGTAATATTTTACAATTAAGAATAAAACTAAGTATCCCGAAATGGCCTAGCCATTCTAAGCGTCTAGTGGTTACATTCTGTAATCACAATTTTACCGCATAGTAAACCACGACAACAACCAAATTTCTGTAAACATACATTGTAATCCTTATAGAGAATAAACATTGAATTGAACTGAATACTAAGTAACTGTTTGCATGCCAGGGTTGGTGCCGTAACTAGTACTGCTTGCACGCCAAGGTTAGTGCATACTAGTACTGCTTGCACGCCAGGGTTGGTGCCTATAACTATTACTACTTGCAAGCCAGGGTTGGTGCCATACTAGTACTGCTTGCACGCGCAGGGATGGTGCCGTTGTACTAGTACTGCTTGCACGCACAGGGTTGGTGCCATAGCAGTACAGCTTGCACGCCAGGGTATGTGACATACTAGTATTGCATGCACGCCAAGGGTTTGTGCCGAACTAGTACGTTGCACGCCAGGTTTAATTTCCATACTAGTACTGCTTGCATGCCAGGGTTAGTGCCATAATAGCACTGCTTGCACACTCAGTGTTTGGTACTGTAATAGTAACTGCTTGCATGGCCGGGTTAATGCCATACTAGTACTGCATGCACGCCAGGTTGGTGCCGTACAAGTACTGCTTGAAACTCCAGGGTTGGTGCCGTACTAGTACTCCTTGCACGCCAGAATTGTGCCTTACAGAACTGCTTGCAATGCCAGGTAGGTGCCGTAATATTATGCTTGCACGCCAGGGTTAGTGCCCCTACTATACTGGGCTGCATGCCAGGTTGGTGCCGTACTAGTACTGCTTGCATGCTCAGGGTTAGTGCCATACTAGGACTGCTTGCACGCCAGGTTGTCCAAACAGTACTGCTTTGCATGCCAGGGTTTTGTGCCATACTAGTAACTACTTTTGCACGCCAGGGTTGGTGCCATACTAGTACTGCTTGCACCCAGGTATGGTGCCAAACTAGTACTGCTTGCAGGCCAGTGTTGGTGCTTGTACTAGTACTAGCTTTGCACCCAGGGTTAGTAACCATACTAGTACTGCATGCACGCCAGGGTTAGTGCCACAAATAAGCACTGCTTGCAGCGCCAGGGTTAGTCCGTACAGTACTTCTTGCACACCAGGTTAGTGCATACTAGTACTGCTGCACGCAGGTTAGTGCCCATAATAGCACTTGCTTGCACGCCAGGGATAGTGGCCTTACTAGTACACTCTAGCACACAGGGTTAGTGCCATACTAATTACTGCCTGCACGCCAGGTTGGTGCCCATACTATTAACTGGCTTGTCACTCCAGGGTATGGGCCATCTATTACTACAGCTTGCATACCAGGGTGTGCCGTGCTACACTGTGCTTGCACACCAGGTTGGTGCCGTACTGCACTGCATGCACGCCAGGGTTGGTGCCGTACAATTACTGCTTGCACGTCAGTGGTGGTGCCATACTAGTACTGCTTACTGCTTGCACGCCAGGGTTTGTGCCATCCTAGTACTGCTTGCACGCCAGTTGGTGCAAAAACTTTTAGTACTGCTTTGTACTCCAGGTTGGTGCCCGTACTAGTTACTGCATGCATGCCGGGTTGTTTCCATACATTACTCTTGCACGCCAGGGCTGGTGCCGTACTAGTACTGCTTGCCATGTCCAGGATTGAGTGCCGTACATACTGCTTGCACGCCATTGATTGGTGCCGAACTAGTACTGCTGCACGCCAGGGTTGGTGCCGTACAGTACTGCTAGCACGCCAGGGTTGGTGCTGTACTAGACTGCAGTGCATGCCAGGGTTTCATGCTGTACAAGTACTGCTTGCATGCCAGGGTTGGTGCTGTACTAGTACTCTGCTGCATGCCAGGGTTGGTGCTGTACTAGCACACTGCTTGTGCAAGCCAGGGTTGGTGCCGTAGTAGTACTGCTTGCACGCCAGGGTTGGTGCCGTACTAGTACTGCGTGCACGCCAGGGTTTGGTGCCATATTAGTACTGCTTGCATGCAAGGGGATAGTGCCATACTAGTACTTCATGCACGCCAGGGTTGTGCCGTACTATACTGCTTTGCACGCCATGTTAGTGGCCATATGAGTAATCTTGTATGCCAGGGTTGGTGCCGTACTAGTACTCTGCTTGCATGCGAGGGTAGGTGCCGTCAACTAGTACTGCTTGCACGCCAGGGTTGTGCCTTACTAGTACTGCTTGCATGCCAGGGTTGGTGCCATACTATTACTGCTTTGCAACCGCGAGGGTTGGTGTACTAGTACTGCTTGCATGCCAGGGATGGTGCCGTACTAGTACTGCTTGCACGCCAGGATGGTGCGTACTAGTACTGCTGCACGCCAGGATTGGTGGCCAACAATACTGCATGCACCCAGGTTATTGCCATACAAGTAACTGCTTGCACGCCTAGGGTTGGTGCCAACTATACAGCTTTGCACTCCAGGGTTGTGCCGTACTAGTACTGAGCTTGCACACCAGGTTGGTGTCGTACTAGTACTCTTGCACGCCAGGTGTGCCATACTAGTACTGCTTCACCCAGGTTGGTGCCGTACTAGTACTGCTTGCATGCCCAGGGCAGTTCCATACTAGTACTGCTTGCACCCCAGGGTTAGTGTCATAATAGCACTGCTTGCAATCGCCAGGGTTAGTGCCGTACTAGTACTTCATGCACACCAGGTTAGTGCCATACTAGTACTGCCTGCACGCCAGGGTTGGTGCCATACTAGTAACTTCTGTTTGCATGCCAGGGTTGTGCCATACTAGTACTGCTTGCATACCAGGGTTTTTGCCATGGCAAGCACTGCTTGGCACGCCAGGGTTTGGTGCCGTACTAGCACTGCTTGCACGCCAGGGTTGGTGCCATACAGTAATAGTCTTGCACGCCAGGGTTGGAGACGCACTAGTACAGCTTGCAACGCCAGGGTTGGTGGCCGTACTAGTACTGCATGCACGCCAGGTTGGTGCTGTACTAGTACAGCATGCACGCCAGGGTTGAGCCCGTACTAAACGGCTTCGCCAGCCAGGGATGTGCCGTCACAATAAGGCTTGCACGCCAGGGATGGTGCGGACTAGTATGGCTTGCATGTTAGGGTTTGAGCAGTATTAGTACGGCTTTTGCACGCCAGGGTTGGTGGCCGTACAAGTAAGCAAAAAACTACCGCCTTCTAATCTATAGAAAGCTGGTAGGGCCTCATATCAAAAGGATGGTCCTATGTGGTAAGTGTGCACAGTAAAAAAAAAAAACCGCACCAAATTAAAACACTGCAAGAGAAAAAAAAAACTGTGTTTTTGGTTTAAAACAGCGACTTTGCAGTGTGATCTTCGTATGCTAAATTAGGTTATATTCCTAGTTTTCTGTCTCATTTTATAGAATGAAGACATATACAGAAATTGAGATGAATTGATTGGTTTTTACAATGAGAAAAGACCTTGAAACTGAGCTCAAAAGTAGCAGAAATATGATTTTTGCCAAAGTTCAAAAGTAACAATCATAGCCATGCATCCAATACACATCAACTGGAGATCTAATCTTCATTACAGTGCGCTGAAATTATTTATACATTTCTACTACACTAATGCAGTAGTCTGCAAAACAATAAGTCTTCTAATTTTTTGTGGGAATAAAAATTCAAAGTGGAAAGCAAAAAGAAAATGTAAGATAGGCCTGGGGACATTACTAATGAATAGAGAAAATGTTATTTTAGTGCAGGAATGTCTGTCTTGTTTTATCTGACCCCTATTTTGGAAATTGGCATCTTTGAAATTATGTGAAAAATGGCAAAATGCAAATTTCTGACCAGTTTACTGGATAGTTGAAATAGGTAAAATGGTGTTATACTTGTACACATTCGATAGAAAAAAAATTGAGTTTCTAGTGAAATAGTTTAATGAGTTTTTTGTTCGACTTGTACATTGGAATTGCCGAAAATAGGGCTCACAGTGGCGAAATCACCGATAGCATAAACATCGTCAAGATTGCTAACTTAGCGATGAGCATAATTCCGTAAGTTTTTCCATCAAATTTCATACTTTTGATTGTCATTATATCGGAAAAGATTCTCACTCATTTCATAACATTATGATCGGGAAAAGATCTCTATCATTCATAATAATTTTTTTTTTTTCCGAAAAAATTTCCAACCCTGAGAACAATTTAGGATGAGAGCCAGTCCGATCTGAAAGGGTTTAACAAGGGTTCAAATTAATGATACATAACAGTATATGGTAATAATACACCAAAGCCACCATTTACACACAGTAAGTTTGTTTTAATTTTCTTTCTTATTTTTAGTAAGACGTACAGAACAAAGTTCTAGCCCATTTGCTCCCATATTTTAGTTGAATTTTTATATCATGCATGGCTTACGGAGGAAAGATTCTTATTCCACTTCCTTTCCCCATGGATAATGAAAGGAAGAGTAAAAAAGAACAAGAGCTCTTAAAACATAAATCACAGAAAACTCAGATGAGTGTGTATACATGCATGTTGTAAGTGTGACCAAGTGTTAGTAAAAGTGGCAAATACACCTGTTAATCTGTATGTTTTATGAGACAGAAAAAAGACACCAGCACCCCTACCATCATGTAAAACAAATACAGGTTTCAGTCCCTCACACTCACCTGGCAGGATAGTAGTACCTCCCTAGGCATTTGCTATCCACTAACCTACCACCTAGTTTAATCTTAAAACATAAACATGAAATATTTTTCAAAGTGCATACGAAAAACAACAACAAATCAATATGCAGTCCTAACTTTTAGATGCATCCAATTGTACACATCAAGACATTGAGCAGAAAGAGAACATAGTTAATCAGTGATCAGTGTACCCTGCAAATGTTCTAACTGCAGCAAACTGAGTGTACAATGAAAGACAACATTTTGCCAATCACAAGAAAACTGAAGAACCATTTGTTACAAAAAACGCATCTAAAAGTTAGAGATACTCCAGTGAATACTAGAAAGGAGACAGCCCTATCTAGCATCCAGCCTGTTACTGGTTTATCGTAACCAAAGTCATTATCCTTGTCCAATACCATTAAAATTCAGTATGGTTCAATAGTGTCCGTAGGATACAACTGGTAGGCTACTAACTATAGAAATTAAAATTAATAAATTTATTAAGTAGTAATTTGTCTAGAGGTAAATTATCAAATAAATGAGAATTACTGCAATCAAAATAAAATTCAACACTCGAGTTCAATATTATATGTGCTTGAAAGCACATATCACATTTATAATTCTAAGTACCATCTGGTACATTAACATTTAATAAGATAGACAAATATGGAACAAGTGTGTGTATGCGTGTAAGTGCTCTTAAGTAGTTAGCTAATGTCTCAAGACACGAATAAGACTTAAACAGTGACTGCACAGTCCTCAAATAAACTAATTTCTTGACCCGACTGCACCTCCGAACAGTCTGCTTGAACAACAAAGAATCTAAGCCCAATAGCATGCAATAAATCAAGCGACTGCGACACAGAACAGGAACAAGGAGATAAATAACGACACTAAGTAGGTACCTTCATCAGATCCTCCACCAAGTTACAACACACCCAGTAATACCGAATCTTTGTTCAGCATAGGATAAAACTGTGACTGAGACAACACACAGAACCATTACAAAAATTATGTCAGAGCTATATCAAAGGACCTGAGATTTTCAAGTGTCCATGTGACACACAACCTCAGTACACAACGTCGAAAATCACTAAGTCCTATACCATGTCTGAGAACAGAGGTTCTACAGAACTAACAGAATAATGATACAGACAATCTGTCCAACCAGCAAGCGAGTCACCACAGACTGAATACTTTACGAGAGGATGAGACAACCACCCCCCCCTCGATCACGTGACAGCTACTTGGACAACTGCAGAGCTCATAAGCCGGCAGTATAACGAGCGACAAGCGATATTTACAGTAGTTTGACAATCAAGCCTAACTGAGCACATTTTATATACATCCTAACAACATAAGCTAAATAACAATATAAGTCAAATAATAATATAAAGTCATACATTTACGATTTAGCTATTATCGCAAATATAAGCAATATAAAATTAAATGAAAAGGTAATATACATTACATATATACATAATAATCATTGTAACCCATTCAGGGGTTGCAACACCATTCAGAACATGAAAACAAATGTAATGCTTTAATTTGAAAAACTAAGCAATGCTGCAAGAGCAACATAGGAAAATGTGTCTGTTCATTACTGAGCATTGCTCATTATGATTAGTTGACGATTGAAGTTAATTCTGCAAAGAACATTTTGCTGACATTTCTGGATGTAAGAATCTTTCATGCTCAGGATTGTGGATTTAGCAATCTAGAATAATCCCCTGTATACGATGCATTTTCTAAATCTGTTTCACTTACTTTTTAGCACATTTTTTAGCTTGTTTTTTAGACAAGAGTCTAGTGCTGATTTGAAAATTCATTGGCATCCTGCCAGTCGCTGTGTCTAGTGGTAAACAGCTGCAAGAAACGAACCATCAACAAGTGTGTTTTTACATGTAAAGTGCCTCAGACTTAACATGACGATATTTACCATGGATACCACTTAAACTTTTTTTTTTTCCAAATATGTACAGTCAGAAATTGGAGAGTTGTCCCTTGACACCAAGAATCTTGTTTACTGTAAAATACAGTAAATGCTTTTTAATAACCTGCCTCCTAAATCGAACAATTGCCAACATCAGCCACATGGTCCCCTATCCAAACTTATCATATGCCTTTCCTTCTCAACCAAAAAATGCACAAACAGTTTCTTTACCCATAATTAAGTATTGCACACCTATATTCTTTAATGTAAGCTTTTTATAAATACATCCCCTACCATTTTCCTAATCCCTCCTCCTAATCTTTGGGTAGATTTGAGAATATGAATGAGACCCAAATATAGGGTGGCAAGAGCTGAAACTGAGAAAGGACCTGCCCAAGTAATGGCCAGTAGGCTTGCTCAGTGCTCCTCCATTCTTATGTCTATCCCTTAATCCTTTCAGTAATAATACCACCATAAACTTACCTCTTGTCTTCTTTTCCCTTATACAATAGAACTAGCACACTACAACTGCCAATCTGTGTGTTGTTAACCTTAAACCAGCCCAAACGTATATATACGTTCACCACGCGCAGCGCCCCGAATATTTTGAAAAAAAAAAAAAAAAAAAAAAAATTTATAGAAAAATAGAGCCCATTTTAAGGGTTTTAAGAATAATTTTTTTTTTTTTAGGTCAGAACTTACCGAGATAAGAGTGCCACGAAGTTGGCACTTGGCGATTCACTTGACGACAACATGGATCACGTGCCGCTGCATGAAAATCTACACATTTTCTTCCATTTTTTTTTTAAATTTCTTGTTTTCATGATATGATAATTATGTTTTATGGCAAATCTTTTGATTTCAATGGCCAATTGTTGTTTAATACCCAATATTATATACAAAATAATTATCATGTTGTCATAACACACAAGTTACACACTGACAGGTGATTTTGCACACCTGGCTGATCACATTCCTATTATCTACAACAATATACAAGTATTTACAATGTCCTATCTTATGTTTTTCAAGAACTCCATGATTGTATGATACTCCATGAAGCATGGTTTATATACAGAGTGCCACCCCACACTGGTGATAAATGAATCGTGTGTCCTTCCGCTGTTGGGTCATTTTTTGGTGGTAGCACACACAACACACTTTTTCTGGGCATTCTTCTTCTTTTGGGTTTAGGTGGTTTTTGGGTACCAGATAGTGACAGTTAGGAGTGATTCGGTCTGGCACTTCCCCCATTGACTGTGGTTGGGGGACAGGTTGTGGTGTGACAGGTTGCTGTTGAGGGCAGGTACAGGTGTGGTACCATACTTTCTTGTTATCTGTTTGACAACATTCAGAGAGAATTCTGCAAATGTTGTTGTTTTCCAGTCTTTATATTTTGTACATATTGAATGCATTGAATACTGCAATATTTACAAGGTGAAAAAACAGTTTTATATACCACTTGCGACTCCTACGCATACAGTCAACAAACCCTATCATCATGTCACACTTGTCAACTAGTTGCATATTGTTCGTATAGTCCACGACAGCAGCTGGCTTACAATAGGTTCTTTGTTGAACTTGCTCAGTCTGTCTGTCTGTACCATCTCGTTTCTGTGGATGGTTGACAGCAATGTCACGTCCCGTTTGTCATGGCCCGTCAGTGCCATGATGTCATTAGCATGAAACACTTGCACTGCACCTTAAATACTGCCTCCACTGAACCTGGTTTATGTTTCTATTCCTTCTCATTTTCCACAAACAGTATTTCACACATAGGAAATCAGCAAGCATGGCTGTAACCAGTTGTCTGGTAAAATGTATGGCTTCCAATGTATGTTCCATCATCCTGCAAACACCCACGAAATGCCCAAATCCTCTTTTCTCATCGAGTGTATTTCTCCCGGTGATAAAATACATCCAAACAAACCACTCTCACAGTCACACATAAAAAAAAGTTTTATACCAAAGCGATTACGTTCCCTCGGTATTGTTCTTGAATGAAAGCGCCCCTTGACAGAATCAGGACTCTAACAACAGCATGAATTTCTGCTTAAATATATAAACACTTCCATTTGTAAAGAAGGTCATTTCTGTTTGGGTGTATTTCTGTGAGAAGTGAACATTCGTAGCAACAGAGTGATCTGTGCAGGAAGGAGGTCACGAAAACTGGAGTACATACTGATAAGGGGTCTGTGGACCATAATTACGTATATTGTTCTTATAGATTGTCTAAGCATGACAGTGGCAAAGATAATCATTTAAAGCCATGTTTGGTCCTTCCCTGTGCAGCAGTGACATTCTCCAACCTTTTATTGGGGTCCATGACATATCGTAATAATTGTTTGTCTTGGTCACTATAATTCTTTAGGCTTGTCAAATTTACAACTGGAAATAGTCTAACCTGTAGACTATTGTTAGGGGACATTCTGGCTGGATACCACTTCACTTGCACAAAATCACAAGGCTGTGGCATAAATTATACTTTGTGTCCAGTTCACCACGTCACATGGTGCAGGATGGACCTGTGGCATGGGTGGGGGGGGAAGGGGGGAGGGACAGGGGGTGGAGGCAGCACGTGGCTGAGGGGATGCCGGGCAGTCCTTTGTCTGTCCACCCACTGTGCCTTTGTGGTCCAGGCACCATGCTACCCACCACTACTTCCTCCATCCCCGCATACTCGCCTTCATGATCACTTTCACTATCATTGGCTGGGGTTTTGGATTGTGACCTGCCACGACCCTTGAGGATTGCATATGGCACACTGCCTGAACGTAGATAACGACGCCTAAAAGTACGCTTCACTGATAAAATAATGAACTTCACTATCACTAGACGAATCCTCGAATGGCAAAAATTCAATCTCATCTCACTTACACCACTTTCACTATCGCTAAAACACCGGGAAATGATAGTTTCCTCTTGCAAAGTTGCCTATGGGTAACATCGCCACTCCAGAGGTGTTTGGGCCCCAGGGTCTTGTGTGGCCAGGGCCGGATTACCGCATATGCAAACTAGGCATTTGCCTAGGGCCCTCGCATTTGGGGGCCCCGCAGTCCAAGGGTTCAGGGGCTCATCAAGACTGCGCACATGGTGCAATGCAAAGGGGTCCCTACCTAAAAAGTTCAAGTGTTTGGAGAGTAAAATTGATTTTTAAAAATTAATCAAAACAAAATAAATAATGAAATAAAATAAAAAAATAAAAAAACCTAACCATAGATGGCAACACTCAACACGCCTTTGTTTACATCAGAACAGCTGTGTTTTCCCACTAATGGGTGGGGTATGGAGATTCCTCTCAATTTTCTGTAGTTAAATTACACGTTATCTAGACTTGTACTGTGACAAATTAACTGAAGTGTTGTTGATAGACATTGATGTGTATGGATAAATGTTTGTTTTCGCCTCTAAATGTTAAGGGAGGTACCTGATAGGGTTACTTTACCATTAAAGACGCATTTTTGGTAAAAATGCATAAAGAAAACCTTAAAATGCAAACTGACTTCCGTTTGTGGTTTTTAAAAGCCTTTTTTCCTGTCTTTAGTCTTTATCTATCAATAACAGATCTCAATTGATTGATGTTCTACATCACTTCCGTCGCAAATGCTTTGTTTTCAAGTTGCGACGGAAGTGATGTAGAACCCTCAATTAATTTACTACATACTATTTCCCCAGAAACACATAAAACCACATCGGAAAATCGTTGGTTGGGTGGAACTGAAAATTGTCCCTGGGATTTTTTTAATTCTCATGTCCTTATCTATGGGGGTAGGCCATATATCATGCAAAACATAAGGATTAGTTTAGTTATAAAAATGGTAATAAAATACCATTGTGCATTTTTCTTGGACTCAGTATGATTTTTTGTTTAAGTAAATTGGAGATCAAGGAGGATGAATTAGTAAAATATTTGTTTGCCCAAATCACTAACCTAATCTATGGTAAAAGTTCTGTATATGACCCTTTCTGGTAACATTTTTAATTTTTAGATGCACAGCCAGAGGAAGAGGGGCTACAAGGGGCCCTACCCCCCAATTGACAGAAAAAAAAATTTAATAATAATTAAAAAATTAATAAAAATTAATAATAAAAATTTGTATTTGCATGATTACAGACAGTGATACATCCTCATTATGGCATCTCCCTGAACGTGATGTTGGACGTTCTATGCGAGTGGGTCACAGAAAGAAAGAAGAAAATTTAAGAAAGAACAGAAAAAGAAAGATGTAGGAAGCTGCAGAAAGATCACAGACATGCTCATGAAAACAGTTTCTGATGTTTTCCATACAGTTGAATCTGCAGATACGTCAGATATACAGGAAGCCCTCCCCCCATTATTTCTCGCCAGCATCTACTTCTTTTGTGTCTTCTCTCAATGTCTCAAGGGGGACTTTTATCCAGGATTTGTAAAAAAAAGTTTTCCTGCCTCTGGCCAAATGAATTTTTTCCCAGATTCTCTAGAAATTGTTTTTTCATTGAAAAAAACTTCAGTCAAAATCTGACATTGACTTTGGGAAAATCGGGCAAGGATTTATGATGATGGAAGTCTTTCGTTTTTTTTAAAAAGTAAATCTAGTTTTATGGGAAGCTTGAAAAATTCAAAAACTGTGAAAAGATCATGGATGGTTTACTCTAAAACTGGGGGAAAAAGTGACTGTTCAGCTTTGAAAGCTATTTTTTTACCAAAGGGAAAAATCCCTTCCCACACGGGGGGGTTCAATGACGGGAAAAAAATTCCCAAAAGCTTTTCGGGGGAAGGAACTAAAAAAACAGCCCCACTCACAGGAGTGCATTTTGCCAGTGTATTTTTGTGCACAAAAAAAAAGGTTTATTGGATTTCTTTTGGGAAAAAATCAAATAAAAAAAGGAGCGAAATTTTTAGGAGAAAGTTCTAGAAAGAGTTGGGGCGTTGAAAAAATTTTTTAGCTCTAAGAGGACTTGCTTTCCGTGGGGGGAAAAATGGGGTTTTTTTGGTTTGGGAAAAAACAATGGCAAATTTTAGGGATAAATAGAACTGTTAGCACAATTCGATCCTTTTTTTTTAGAAAAATCAGGGTGTCACGCCTTGGGAATGAAAGGAAGGGGCACTGTATCTTAAAATGTCATCTACTATATCCCAATGGAATTTATTAAACTGTGTAAGGGTCCCCCAATAACATTATGCAGCTGTGAAAATGCAAAATACTTTGCAATAAATGTAGATTCAACACCAGTATTTCACAAAACAGATCAATTGACATTCATTGTTCGCTTTGTCGACTCTAGTGGGGAAACCCGTAGAGCGTTATTTAAAATTTTATTCCTTTTCAGGCCCTGATGGAGAAACAATGAGGGTTTTAGTTTTGGTTTTCTGCTTGAACATGTTCTCTTTTTATGGGGTTTCCGTGGGCCCGAGCTAAGGGCAAAGCAAGAACCTGTTGGGTAAATTTTAATGGATTGCAAACCGTATCAAGCAAATTTAACCCACTTGATGAAATTGTGCCCTGCTCAAACAATTTCTTAAACTTGTTTGGGGGTTTTGTTTCGGGGGTGTTGTGTCGCTGCAGTTTCATTTTTTTGGGCTTTTACAAGCAAATCTTTAATTTTTTTTCTGTTCAACCCCATGGGGGAGTATCTCAAGTCAACCCTTTGGAGATGTAAACAAATCATTATCAACAACAAGGTGGTCAGCGAAACAAAGGGTGAAACATGCTTTTAAAAAACAAACTTTGGGTGAAATTTTTTTTTCGTTCTGCTTTGTTTCCCAAAAAGAGAGGGGGTGAAGATCAGACCCGGGAAATACAAGAAGGAAGCAGCCAGCTTAGCATTCAAAAAATTTGGGAAAATTTTTTAATTGCCTTTTCTTTTGTGCTTTGGGATGTATACTTGGGAAAGGGTTTAAATTTCCACGGGAAAAAGACACTTCAAGGGAAAAATTTAAATTTAAAAGGCTTTCTTGTGCTAAACCCCGTATTGGGAGGCCCTTTGTGGGAAATTTTTAAGCTCACTTCGCAATGAGGGAAACTTTTGAAATGTTTGAAAAGAAAGCTAAAATGCTGGTGAAAGATACAGTTACGGGCTGATCATCAGCGGTCAAGGGGGGGGGAAAAGCAATTTTGGGAAAAGGGCCCGACAATGAAATTGGGGTTTCCCACCAAGGGCAGAAATGTTTAAAAAGCCATACTTCATCATTTGGATTCAATGATTACAGAATTTGGGGGAAAAAAAAATCTACCGAATTCTCAATGCCCAAATTTGGATTTTTTGTTCAAAATTACTACTATTTCCGATGCAGAATTGGGGGGAAGCTGCAAATTAAAATTGCAAAAAACACCCCTTTTAGCAGGGTGTTCAGGACACATTTGTTGAATAAAATTGTTTAAATTTTTTTGGGGTTTTTGAAAAAGATTTTTAAAACTCCCCCTGAAAAAAAGTTCACCCCCCACTGCTTTGAAAACCCTTTAAGGGAAAAGCAAGGGATCTTTAGAAACCTTTTCCCCCAAAGTTGCATAGGTAAAGGCCCTTTTCCTTAAAAACTTCCAAATATAACTGTGAAGGAGAAAGGTTTATTTTTGTTTGGGAAAAAAGTTGGGAAAAAAAAAGCTCCCCTTTTTAACAATGAGCCAAGGGCCCAAAATTTTGTAACCTAGCCCTTTTTGACCATTGAGTTGATTTTAACAAGAAAAATTTATTTTCAGAATAAATTTATGATTTTTCCAATAGAAGTCCAGAATAAAAGTTTATTGAAGAGTGCATGATGCAATATAACACATATTTACTTTATTAGTTTATATCATTTAGAAGTCTTAATGCCAAATGGGCATGCAATGATAACAATAATGGTCAGTGATTTATAAAGGGAATAATAGTGCTGTAGTGGTTATGCTGAATATAATAGGTACATGATGTCACTACTTTAATAGCCTAATCTAGTAATACTATGCTGTCTTGAGTTTATTCTCTTTAAAATGCATGATTTAACAAGATAGTTATAATGGCTGTTGGTAAATGGTTTTGGTTGTCTTGATGTACTTTCCCTATTAAATTTAATCTAAATAGCCAGAATGTATTTAATTAGACCTTAAACAGGCTCACACCGACCCCCCCCACCCCCAAGCTGGAAGGGGTCGCTTCGCTTACCTGTAACTCAAAGGGGCCTTGCCAATCTGAATAGCCTAGGGCCCGAAGACTTCTTAATCCGGCCCTGTGTGTGGCCACACTGGCCACTCCAGAAGTGCTTGGCCTAGGGTCTGCTGTGGCCACACTTGCTACCCCAGAGGTGCTTGGCCCTAGGACAGGTGTCGCTACCCCAGGTGATGGACTGAGGGTCACCTGGGTTATCGTCGACATTTTCACAAATTCTTTGAATATTACTGGCCCCATTGGTGTCAAATCCACTAAATTCACGATCTATATCACTTTCCTTGAATAGTAGTATGTTAATACGATGAGGCGTGAGTGAATCATGAGGATGTGCCACGATGTTGACCCAAGATGGAGCTGAATGTAACTGGTCCTACCATGTGGTACCCAGGTGTCCCAGATTTTTTGCATACCACGCACACTGAGTGCGCACACCCATTCTCTCATGTCTAGGCGACTCAGGCCTATCGTGCCAATTTTGAATGAATGAAAAATAAAATGTATATATATGTTTGGGGTGCTACGCGAGAGAACGTATATATACGTTTGGACCGTATAAGGGTTAAAATGTTGATAAAAGACTATTGAATTACCACCCAACTTTAAATACATGAATGTATGGCTCACTATAAGTATCCGATGACAAAAATTAAAGTTGAAAAATATGCTTTCATGATTTTTGGTTTATTATACTGTACATAAGATCCACTGTATGCATATTACAACTAAGAAAAGGATAATTGTGGCTACAATGTGGTTACTACCTTATGAGTTGGAAAGTTTATTTACAAAGGTATTCAAACAGCTGGGTAACTGACTGGTAAGGTACAGTCAAATTTGGTATCACCTAATTATGGTGTTTAGTTCACTACAAAGATCTTAGCACTTGAGCATGGTTAAGAGCTTAGCAGTAACTTACCAATCAATAGCTTGATACATCAACTTGTGTACAGAATAGTGTCAAAATGTACATATAATAACAAAAGCATATAAACCAGTATACATAGATAGGTATGGATTTATTTGTCACATTTTGGTTATTGCACTACTGAAAAATTGAGGCACAATTTTATACAACACTTCATAAAATTAACTTCACATAGTTCCATTTGGACACAGAACCAGATACAGAGAAGCAGCCCAGCCGCCGTGGAGAGCAGACGTCGTCGTTCCTGCTCTTCAGCTGAGCAACTCTGAACATTGTTACTCGAGATTTTTCTTGGGTTATCCTGAGTAGTTCTTCACCAGAGCTGAGAGGAAACTTGCTTGCAGTCACTTCGAGCCCCATCCCATCAAGAGGGTAAGGCAGTGACTTGCTTGCTTGTTCACCCCTCTCTTCCCCATCCCCCCATCCTCCCCTCACCCAAACATCTACACTGGCCCACACACTAACACACTACATACATTGCTATCCTTCTGACTTTCCTATCTTCTTTTTCGGCAACTTCGCTTTGGCGAGTTAACGCAAGGCATTTTGACCATCCGGTAGCCTGTGTGGCTTTTTAAAATCCGGCCGATCTTTGCCTTGGGCCCTTTCCCCCTCACCACTCGAGGGTAGGCTATCTTAGGCACTGACCTTCATAAGTCAGCTGAAATAGGATGCTAGAATAACACTAAGGAAAGGCCCTTTTTGTTAAAGTAACTTCTCTGCCAGATGTTCCTTCCTAGACATAATGGCAACCAAAAGACGATGAAAGAAATTCTAGCATGTATTTGCTCGAACTCAACTGTTGCTCCAGTGGATGTTTTTCAAACCCACGCTGGAGCAGTACTTCTCCTCTCTTCGGAAGAAGAGTTACTTCAGCTGCTGAAGCATGATGTTCTGGAAAAATTGAAGACTTTTGGTGTTTACCCAGTTGCACCCAAAAGCTATCAAGCCCAGAGGACTGTGTTTGTTGCCAGAATTAGCAGTTTCATGAGACATAGAACAGCGAATGAAATTGTTGAGGACTTTAATATGGAGAATTCTGAATTTAGGGCTGTTGAAGCACATAAATTCCCTAAACCTAACAACAACAAGGTAACCTTAAAGTTAATACTTGAGACACCTGAAGAGGCCAAACCTGTGTGTCAAAATGGCTTCAAATGTTTTGGCACCAGATGTACACCTGACCAAATCTCTCTTGAACGATTTGTCAGTGTGACACAATGTTTTAAATGTTATGCCTTTCGTCATACCACCAACAAATGCAGTACTCAAGGGCAGATTTGCAGCATTTGCTCTGGCCAACATTCTTATAGAGATTGTACTAATAAAAATACGCCCCAATGTGTCCTCTGCAATGGAAAACAACATGCTGTTTCTGCTATCTGTCCTGAGAGGAAAAAGGAAATGCAGAAAATTATTGAAACTAAGAAACTGTCCACTTCTAAGAAGACCACTCCCCAGGCAACGCCAACAATGTCCCAAACTTCCTTCCCAGCTCTGCCTGGATTTAGTGGGACTCCTCATGTCTCTACCACTGGTTCCAATGTTTGGAATTCTGCCCCCTTTTGGAGTGCCCCAATCTAACCCTCACCTACAACATACACAAACGCAACAACAAGGTTCAGCCTCACCTTCCATGTCTCAGGTATCCTCAGCCAGGGATATGACGAGAGTGCAACTAATATATATGCTGGCCAAAGACATAGCAGGAGGTGACATTCATCTATGCTCTAAGGTTTTAAATGATTTGTTATTGGCTAATGGGATCACTCCCATTACATCCCCTGAAAATGTTAAGACGATTAGATGGTAGTAGGTTGGTAGACAGCAACCACCCAGGGAAGTACTACCGTCCTGCCAGATGACTGTGAAACAGAAACCTGTAACTGCTTTGCATGATGGTAGGATTGCTGGTTTCTTTTTCTGTCTCATAAACACGCTAGATAAAAGGGATATCTTGCTACTCCTACTTACACCTTGGTCACACTTCACAGACACACACATGCATATATATATACATACATCTAGGTTTTTCTCCTTTTTCTAAATAGCTCTTGTTCTTCTTTATTTCTTCTATTGTCCATGGGGAAGTGGAAAAGAATCTTTCCTCCGTAAGCCATGCGTGTCGTATGAGGCGACTAAAATGCCGGGAGCAATGGGCTAGTAACCCCTTCTCCTGTAGACATTTACTAAAAAAGAGAAGTAGAAAAACTATAAAACTGGGATGCTTGAATGTGCATGGATGTAGTGCGGATGACAAGAGACAGATGACTGCTGATGTTATGAATGAAAAGAAGTTGGATGTCCTGGCCCTAAACGAAACAAAGCTGAAGGGGGTAGGGGAATTTCGGTGGGAGGAAATAAATGGGATTAAATCTGGAGTATCTGAGAGAGTTAGAGCAAAGGAAGGGGTAGCAGTAATGTTGAAGGATCAGTTTATGGAAGGAGAAAAGAGAATATGAATGTGTAAATTCAAGAATTATGTGGATTAAAGTAAAGGTTGGATGTGAAAAGTGGGTCATAATAAGCGTGTATGCACCTGGAGAAGAGAGGAATGTAGAGGAGAGAGAGAGATTTTGGGAGATGTTAAGTGAATGTATAGGAGCCTTTGAACCAAGTGAGAGAGTAATTGTGTTAGGGGACCTGAATGCTAAAGTAGGAGAAACTTTTAGAGAGGGTGTGGTAGGTAAGTTTGGGGTGCCAGGTGTAAATGATAATGGGAGCCCTTTGATTGAACTTTGTATAGAAAGGGGTTTAGTTATAGGTAATACATATTTTAAGAAAAAGAGGATAAATAAGTATACAAGATATGATGTAGGGCAAAATGACAGTAGTTTGTTGGATTATGTATTGGTAGATAAAAGACTGTTGAGTAGACTTCAGGATGTACATTTTATAGAGGGGCCACAGTATATCAA
>NW_026506971.1:0-35712 GCF_026875155.1 Cherax quadricarinatus | reverse complement strand
AAAAAGTAAAAAGGGCGTGATAAAGGCATCATTATACACGATGGTATAATTTTCAATCATTATACTGAAAAGGTTAATATGTTTTTTCGATATTTTAAATGCGTTCGAAATGGTTCTGGTGACAGTCTATAATTTGTGACTGTGTGGCGTTCGATCCCTTTTTTATCAAATCTATCTGTTAACCTCCGCACAGCGTATTCACTCGGGGCCCCTGCCGACTTACGTACCTGGGAAGAAAATGATAAAAGTTATTCAATATGTTTAAAGCTAGTTTTACTGGGGGGAATTTTTTTTTTAAATTAAAGCGAGTTTGTTGACTGGCTCATGCGTCGATCCTTCCGCTTCTCAAATTTTCCTTCGTCCCTTGACGCCGGTGAAGCGCTGAAGGAATGGGGGGCCATCCCTTCCCCCATTCTTGAATGAACGTGATTACTTTCCGTTCTTCAGGCGTTGTGTCACCCTGACAGGTTCTGTTCAAGTTAAACTCAGCCTTAAGAACGACATTAAAAGAAAGAAGAACACTTAAAGACTCACTCACGTATTGTTACTTCCGTATTATGTATCAAGTATTATGTACTCACGTATTATGTACTTACGTTTTTGTATTTACGTATTTCTTTTTATACTTATTTATTTTACATATCTACTGCCAAGTATACTTCAACTTTTGTAAGATTTTTTTTTTACTCTATAATGAAAAAATTATTATTGTTAGTATATATAAAACTACTGTAAGAAATAAGTGATTAAAGAAAAATGCGATAGGAGTTGTTAAAGAGGTGACAACTAGAGTTGTCAGTGGGTGGTAGAGAAGACTGGAGGCCGAGTACGGAACTGGGGGAAAAGAAGCTTCGAATATTTAACTTAAAATAAAGACCGGAAGATAAGCATCCATCGAGTATTTCACTTGTGGCGCTAACACAAGCCAGAGCGAGCGAGACAGGCACGCACAAGGTCCAACTTTAGAGACCTAAATAGAAAGGGCCCAAACAGAGAGTCCTAAACGATAGGCCTAAATAGAGAGGCCTATACGAAGAGTAAATTGTCCATTGTGTACGGTTTATGTTTAGCCAGTCAGGGGGGGTTAAAGCAAGGAGCTCATTAAGTATATAATGTATACTGCAATTAGGGGAAGCACTAAAACCATAGGACTCATAAGCGCCTGAGGGATGGAAGGCATTCAGACTCAGTTCAAGGGATTGGAGCGCAGGTTCAGTTCCTTAGATCAAGAGCCTCTCACCAGCATCAAGAACCTCCCTTTTAGGGGATTAAGTATGCAGGATCTCGGAAAAGGTCAAGGTTCACTAGATTGCTTCAGGAGATGAAGTCAATCAGCTACGAGCAGAACTTCTAAGAACTTCCCAGATTCTTGACAAGAGTAAAAAAATCTGGGAAGACACACTGACGACGCACAAGATAATCTGAGGGACTAGAGGGGTAGAGGACTAGATAGGGACAGACTTTCCGTCATAAGAGGAGTGGAGGCGAGGGGCTATAGAGGGCTATAAAGACACAGTTAAGCCACAGGAACGTCAAGAAATTTTTGTAAAGGGTTCGGGATAATGGGAATTTGATACGAGATAAATAAGGACGGGGTGGAAGCTGACTCCTTTACACAGCTTGATGAGTGGGTTATGGAGGGCCAAAGAGACCAGGCACCAGCAATACCAATCGATCGTAAGAGACGGGACCAAGAGCTGATATTGACCACCTAAAAGGGGCAAACTGTGTGCCAGTGCACAATGAAATAATTAAAAGGACGAAACTCTTTGAAAATTCCTGCATTGCAATTCGAAAAATTTTTGTGATAATTATTCTAATATGCTCACTTGTGTTTTGCTATTGTTGATGCTATTAAATTTAAAGGTCACGAATTGGGTTATTTAAGTTCTGATAATACGTCACAGAGGGCGCTTTTTTTTTTAATAACTAAGTATTTGTTACATGATGGCATCTCGTGTCTCTTCTGTAATATGTACACCTGATATTTTCCATGAATTATCAGGTATCACATATATTCAGTCATATCTCGCGCAGGGGACGGAGACATGATTATTAAGATGATTCATGATGAGTCTTGCCCGGTTATGAAATATGTAAACTGCCAGCGTTAAACCTCCACGGTAAAAACACAACATCAAAAAAGCTTCCTAGGTGGGTTTAACCCGGATGTTGCCGGATTAAAATGAACGCGTTAGTGGGACGCTGATGGATTACCTGTGACGTCATCGACTTTACCAAAAAAAACCATTCTTGTTCCTTAAGGAGAGGAGAAGGAGGAGGAGGAGGGGGAGGAGAAGGAGGAGGAGAAGGAGGAAGGGGGGGAGGAGGAGAAGGAGGGGTCTTGAAGGGGAGTAAAAGGGAAAGGGGAAAGTCTTTAAGAGGAGAAGGAGGATGGGGAGAAGGGGAAAAAGGTTGTGTCTAGAAAGGAAGGAGGAGAAGCAAGGGGTGTCTGGGTGCAAGTGAAGGGTTCTTCTTCCCAAACAAATGGAGTTACCCCCCCCTTTTTGGAATTGTACTTGACTTCATATCATTCCTGGGGCGCCCTATACTACTACACGAGTTGTGGTATGCTATGACTGTTACAATTTATTCGGCGCATGTCACACACCTATATAAATAGGCATGCCCCGCCGACCACCCAAACAGATGCTAAAATATAACAACAAGGGCACCTTTTTATGCTAAGCACCTGGGTCAACCCAGCCAATCACAAGGAAGCCCGTCAAAATTGTGAAGCGATGCTGGACACTTGTGAATCAACATTGGTAGACTTACCTTACAGTCTGGTTGAAGACCGTTCTCACCGTGACTCTTGCTTGCAAATTACCTTTTTTGTACATATCCTCTATAATACTGTACATATACTTACATGCTGTTTGGGGGGGGGGAAGGAAATATATATATCCAGAGAGGGAAAAGCCTGCACATTCTGGGGACGCGGCCCACCCCCGGGGAGCGGACAAAAGGGTAGCGTGCTCACACTGGAGTACCTGCACGGACCGTCCTGACACATCAGCATACCTCGCACACGGCGTACCTGCACTTGGCAGTAACCCTCAATATGTTGCTACCTGCACGTGGAGTACTTTACACGTGGGCATACCTGCACGTGGCGTACCTACAGGGGCTCTACCTGCACGTGGCGGGCCTACACGTGGCCGTACCTGACGTGGCGGGCTACACGTGGCGTACCTGCCACGTGGTGGGTCTACTCGTGGCGTACTGCACGTGGCGGGCCTACAGGATGGCGATACCTGTCATGTGGAGGGCTACACGTGGCGTAACCTGCATCGTGGCGGGCCTACACGTGGCGTACCTGCACCGTGGCGGGGCCTACAAGGTGTGAGTATCCTGCACGGGCGGGCTTAACGTGGCGTATGCAAGTGGCGGGCTACAGTGGCGTACCTGCACGTAGATGAATGGGCTACAAGAACGAGAAGAATTATTAATAAGCACTTGGTCAGCTACTTCTTGGAGAACAAGGAAAATGTCAGGTTTTCTTAATACATATTTTCTGAATTACAAGGTCAGAGAGAGAGAGAGAGAGAGAGAGAGTGAGAAGAGAGAGAGAGAGAGAGAGAGAGAGAGAGAGGAAGAGCAGAGAGAGAGAGAGGTTAATATATAAATAATAATTATAATAATATAATAATAATAATAATAATAATAATGATAATAATAATAATAATAATAATAATTTTAACAGCAATATTTACATAGAACATATAAATAATAATAACTAATAATATTAATAATAATTATATTAATAATAAATAATAATAATAATAATAGCGAAGTTGCAGAGATTGGTGGATGAATTTGTAGGGTGTCTAGGCGTGTGCTACAAAAGAAGAAATATTAAAAGTGTTTACAGAGAAAGAGTAAGATATGTGGTTAACAAAAGATTAGGTGATGAAAGTATTGGATAATCAGATTGGAGGGAGTAGAGAGTATGGAGGAGGTGAACGTTATTCAGACATTTGGGAGTGGACGTTCTGCTGAGTGGGTATATGAAAGATGAGGTCTGATTAATAGATTTGATGAGTGCGACGGAAAGGGTGGAGTGAGTGGTGCACTTAGGAGTCTGTGGAGACAAAGAACTTTGTCCATGGAGGCAAAGATGGGAAATGTATGAGAGTTAGTTTTACAACGCTCTTATATGGGTTGCTGAAGCATTGGTGATGAAATGTTGCCACGCGAGGAGAAGGCTGAGGCCAGTGGAGGGAGTCATGTATGAGGGCAATGTTGTGGTGTGAAATAATGCAGAGAATTCGTAGTTTGGAAGGTTTGGGGAGGTGCGAGATTACCAAAACTGTTTGGCCAGTGGGATGAGGAAGGGTTCGTTGAGGTGGTTCGGACATGAGAGAGAATGGAGTGAAGAGAGTGACTTCACAGAGTGTATCAGTCTGTAGTGGAAAGGAGGCGGGGGTAGGGGTCGGCCTTAGGAATGGATTGGAGGGAGGGGCGTTGGTAAAGGAGGAGAGGTTTTGTTCGGCGAAGGGGCTTGGACTTCCAGCAGGCATGCTGTGAGCGTGTTTGATAGGAGTGAATGGAGACATGGTTTTTATATATCTTGACGTGCTGTTGTGAGTGTGAGCAATTGTAACATTTATGACGGCGGTTCAGGGAAAACCGGCAGGCCGGTCTTGAGTCTGGAGATGGGAAGTACAGTGCCTGGACTCTGAAGGAGGGGTGTTAATGTTGCCAGTTTTATAAAATGTAGTGTAAAGACCCTTCTGGCAAGGACAGTGATGGAGTGACATGATGGTGAAAGTTTTTCTTTTTCGGGCCACCTGCCTTCGGTGGGGAAAGGCCAGGTGATAATAAATAAAAAAGATAATAATATTACTATTTATTATTACTATTCAATAAATAACAGTTAACAACAACAACAATCAACAACAACAATATAATAATATTATTATTAACAATAATACCAATAATATTAGCAATAATAATATATAATCATAATATTCAATAACATTTTTCTCTGTTTCTAGACACATTTATGACTGGTGTCTGAGTCTCACCGGAAGTTAAGCGCTCACCCCAAAGCAGTTGTAAGAATCAACAATAGTTAATAATAATTATAATTTGTCTGTCATATATTGTAAATAGATGTAACGAAGGGACGTTGTTGATAGATAATAATCAAGTGATGTGGATGATAGATAATAACTCAAGTGATGTGGATGATAGATATAACTCCAAGTGAGTGGATGATAGATAATAACTCAAGTTGATAATGTGGATGATAGATTATAACTCACAAAGTGATGTGGCATGATAGATAATACTAATGTTGATGTGGATGTTAGATAATAACTCAAGTGATGTGGATTGATAGATAATAACTCAAGTCGATGTGGATGATGATAAAAACTCAAGTGATGTGGATGATAGATAATAATTCAAGTGATGTGGATGATATGATAATACTCAAGTGTTGTGGATGATAGATTAATAAAATCAAGTGATGTGGATGATAGATTAAATACTCAAGTGATGTGGCCATGCTAGATTAATAACTCAAGTGAAGTGGATGATAGCATAATAACTCAAGTGAAGTGTATGATAATAATAACTCAAGTGTTGTGGATGAAGATATTAACTCAGTGATGTGGATGATAGATTATAACTCAGGTGATGTGGGATGATAGATAATAATCTCATAGGACTGTGGATGATAGATAATAACTCAAGTGTTGTGGATTGATAGAATAATAACTCAAGTGTTGTGGATGATAGTTAATAATAACTCAAGAGATGTGGATGATGGATAATAAATCAAGTGATGTGGATGATAGATAATAACTCAAGTGATGTGGTTGATAGATAATAACTCAAGATGATGTGGATGATAGATAATAACGTCAAGTGATGTGGATGATAGATAATAACTCAAGTGATGTGATGATAGGATAATAACTCTAAGTGATGTGGATGTTAGTATATAACTCAAGTGAGTGGATGATAGATAAATAATCAAGTGATGTGGATGATTGATAATAATCACGTGATGTGATGATAGATATAACTCAAGTGATGTGGATGATAGATATTAACTCAAGTGTTGTGGATGATAGAAAATAAACGCAGTTGACTTCGTGGTTGATAGATAATAATCAAGTGATGTGGATGATAAGATAATAACCAAGTGGATGTGGATGATAGATAATACTCACAGTGATGTGGATGATAGTTAAATACTCATGTCGTTTTGGATGATAGATAATAACTCAAGTGATGTGGATGATAGATAATAACTCAAGTGATGTGGATGGATGATAATAAATTCAAGTGATGTGGATGTTAGATATTATTCATAGTGATGTGGTGATAGATATTAACTCAAGTGATGTGGATGATAGATACTAAATCAAGTGATGTGGATGATAGGATATAACTCAAGTGCATGTGGGATGATAGATAATAACAATTGATGTGTGGATGATAGATAATAACTCAAAGTGATGTGGGAGATAGTTACATAAATCAAGTGATGTGGATGATAGATAATAACTCAAGTGATTGTGGATGATAGATATTAAACTCAAGTGATGATGGATGATAGATAATAATTTCCAAGTGATGTGGTTGATAGATAATAACTCAAGTGATTTGAATGATAGTATTATAACTCAAGTGATGTGGATGATAGATATAACTCATGTGATGTGGATTGATAGATAATAATCGAAGTGAGTGGATGATAGTTATAACTCAAGTGATTGGATGATTGATAATAACTCAAGTGATGTGGATGAATAGATAATATCAAGTGATGTGGTTGATAGATACTAAAATAAAGTGATGTGGTTGTTAGATTAATAACTCATGTGATGTGGTATGTAGATAATGAAACTCAAGTGACGCGGGATGATAGATACAAACTCAAGTGATGTGGATGTTAGATAATAACTCAAGTGACGTGCGATGATAGATATTAAACTAAAGTGACGTCGTCGATGATAGTAATAACTCAAGTGCTGTGGATGATAGATAATTATCATTGATGTGGATGATAGATAATAACTCAAGAGACGTGTGATGATAGTAATAATCAGGGTGTGGATGATAGATAATAAACTAAAGTGATGTGGATGATAGATAATAACTCAAGTGACGTGGAATGATAGTAATAACTAAGTGTGTGGATGATGGATATTAACTCAAGTGAAGTGGATGATAGATATTAACTCAAGTGAAGTGGGATACATAGATATAACTCAAGTGACGTGGATGATAGATAATAACTCAAAGTGAATGGATGATTGATAATAACTCAAAGTGATGTGAGATAATAGATAACTAACTCAAGTGAACGTGGATGATAGATAATAACAAGTGATGGGATGATAGATTATAAATCAACGTGACGTGGATGATAGATAATAACTCATGTGACGTGGATGATAGTAACTAACTAAGTGATGTGGATGATAGATATTAACTCACAGTGGACGTGGATGATAGATAATAACATCAAGTGACGTGGTTGATAGTTAATAACTCAACGTTGAAGTGGATGCATTAGATAATAACTCAAGTTGACCGTGGATGATTAGAATAATAACTCAAGTGACGTGGAGGATAGATAATAATTCCAAGGAACGTTAGTGTTTTCTTCTATCTCTTTCTTATTTGCTTTGTTGATTACGTTCTACGCATCTCTCTTTTTTCTGCTTTATTGACCGTCTTCCTGTGTCTCCCCTTGGTTTGTCTTACTGTTGGTTGTTTGGTATTCTGTTTGTTTTTGCCTGTCTCCTTTGTGGGGTCTGGGTGCCTGTCCTGTTTGCTTTTTTTGCCTGATTTCCCCTTGTTTGAATGTCTGTATGTTGTCCTGTCTGTTCTGGTCTGTGCACTTTTCCTCTTTGACTTACTGTTCTGTGTGTCACCCCTGTCTGTCTTATGTTTGTGTCTTTGTGTGTCTGAGTGAAAACCGTGTGTGTGTGTGTGTGTGTGTGTGTGTGTGTGTGTGTGTGTGTGTGTGTGTGTGTGTGTGTGTTGTGTATGTGTGTGTGTGTGTGTGTGTGTGTGTGTGTGTGTGTACTCAACTTGTTGTAGTTGCATGGGGTTAGAATAACAGCTCCTGGCCAGTTGTGTGTGTGTACCTCACCTATTTTTACTGAAACCTATTTGTGGTTACAGGCATCGAATCACAGCTCCTCCTGGCCGTATGTGTGTGTTGTGTGTGTTGTGTGTGTTGCTGTGTGTGTGTGTGTGTTAGTGTCTGTTCTCTCAATAAGTCCGCGACTCCATTGTGTTTCAATTTATGGACTAACACATAAATTATACTTCTTCTCCATTAGATAAAATTTCTGCGGACGGGAAATGAGGTGAGGACACCACAGAGGAAACAAGCAAACTTTATTTCTTTCTATAACATAGAAAAATGTCAATTTAGTGTATAAAATACTGTTAAGGACAAAAGAAAGCACACTAGCATGAGGGCATTTCGGGCCGAATGCTCCGGGGGGGAGGGGGGTCATGCTCAGGGATAAAAAAAAGAACGAACGTGAAGGAAAAAGAAAAAAAAAAAAATCACGTTCATAGGAAAAGGCTCATATTATTTTCCGTGTGCAAATTTGAAAAGTATAATAATGTAGAAAGAAAGGGAGAATTTTAAAAGTAGAGAATGAAATGATAAAAGATGAGTTGAGATGCAATGTACGTCTATCGCTTTTGTTCTATTCATTCCGGGTCGAAGGGAGAGATCACCGAGGCTGGTTGTTTAGAATCGAGGAGGAGATAGTAGAATTGTTTCTTGATTTTTTGCTTTCTCTGTCGTGTGTAAATTGATCCAGCTGAGGGGCGAGACAGCAGAAACGTGCACTGGGTGGGAATGAATACTGGAGTGGTGGGTGAGTGGGACGGTATAGTGTTTAAGAGGTGGAGGTCTCAGAAACGTGTGGGAAGTTCAGCTTGTGAGGAGCAGCTGCGTGAGGAGCAGCTGGTTACGTGCAGGCTGGTGGCGTGCCAGCTGGTGACGTGCGTGGTGGACGTGCAGCTGGTGGCGTGAGCTAATGACGTGGCAGTGGTGACTTGCAGCCCTGTGACGTGCAGTCTGTTGACGTGAGTGGTGAGTGCAGCTGGTGATGGACGGTGCAGCTGTTGACGTGCATCTTGTGACCGTGCCATCTGGTGACGTGCCAGCATTTGAACGTGGGCAGCTGATGACGTGCAGCTGGTGACATGCAGCTTCTGACCGTGACTGCTGTTGAGTGCAGCTGTTGGACGTGCAGCTGTTGACGTGAGCTGTTGGACGTGCAGCTGTTGACGTGCAAGTAGTTGACGTATTTTTTTAGTCAAAGCAACTTTCAGAAGAAATAAAAAAATTAATATTTATTTTTTTAACCGGTGTTGGTTATTTTAACTTGGCAGATAACTGTATTTGTGGTCAAGAGTTTTATTCATGTTAGAAAGCGTTTATTAGCGAGAGTGTTAAATTTCTTTCTATTTAGAGTGATGTTATAATTGTTAATGGTTGGAGAGTTCCGAGGACTTATCTGGGACACAGAGCTCTGACTAGCTCCTTTCCTCCTCTCTGTTACTGATTCCGCTCCCTTTTCTCTCAGGGAAAAAATCTGAAGACTATCGACCTCTTCCGTTCCCCTCTTTCCCTCAGAAAGAAAATCTGAAGACTATCACAATATAGCTTTTAAGGAGCTGACAAATAGTCGAATGAAAGAAAATTAAAAATGCTGAAACATGCCCTCAGTGGTGTATGAAAACCTCAGAGGAACACAATACAAGATATAAAGAAAAGTAAATAAAAAGTCTTTGTAATACACAGATCGTGAAGCAGGTAGAGTAAGCGGCAGATGCCAAACTACCATTCAGCCGTGCATACAACGCTAAACTGACGTGCCAGACATTTCTGGACAAATCGATCTCTCGCAATGCCTTTATGCTTGCTCAAAAGGTGTTGTACATCGGAGTTGTTCAAGAACATTTCCTGCCCTTTATTCCAGACTGTCACTCTTGATACATTAACACGAAACTGACTCTCGTGAGGGTGTCCCGCAAGGTGACCCCTCTGCCTCTCTCTCCACACCTCCTCTTTTTCTGCCGGGCATCAAAAAGGGTCATTATGGAAACCTGCGGTAGCGAGAACAGGTATGATGGAGCACATGTTGCATCACAGAATTCCTGTAGAAGACTTCAGAAAAACAATATGTGAGTAGGAGACATTATAGGCCTCTCCCTAAAGCATAGAATTGCGAATGGATATTTTGTAGCAGCAACAACGTGAAACTCCGTAGAACATACCATTGAACACACGTGCGAACCACACCGGGATCACCCCGGTGGAAAACACCATGGAAACACAAACGTGGAACACATCCATTGAACATACCATGAAAACACACCGTGGGATCACACGTGGAAAAACACCGTGGAAACATCATGAAACACCATGGAATCCCGTGCAACATACACATGGAGCCACGTCATAGCTACCCTGCAAGAAGTCCAGAGACCACTGTTCCCACTGTTTGTACTCTCCTTGGTGTTCCACCTACGTTCTAAGGCTATTTGGTCAGATTTATGAAAAAAAATCTGTCTCTAAATGGCGTTAAACCTCTACCTACGAGGAGAGGTTAAGCGGAATCAACCTGACGACATGGAGGACAGGTAGAGGATAGGGGGGACACGATAACGACATACAAAATACGAGAGGAATTGAAAGGTGGAAAAAGACAGGATTGTTTCCAGAGATTGGGACACATACAAGGGGACACAGGTTGGAAGTTTTGAAGGGCACACAGATGAATCACAGGAATGTTAGGAAGTATTTCTCAGCCACAGAGTCGGTCAGTAATTGAATAGTTTGGAAGCGATGTAGTGGAGGCAGGATCCATAAATAGCTTTATGCAGAGGTATGATAAAGCTTATGTTTCAGGGAGAGTGATTAGTCAAGAGACCAGTTGAGGGCGGGGCCACGGAGCTCGCGACCTCCGTCCCCTGCAACCTCAAATAAGTGAGTACAACTAGGTGAGTACACACACACACACACAACACACACACACACACACACCACTCACACCTCACACACACACACTACACACACACAATACACAACACACACACACACGCACACAATACACACACCACACACACCACACACACAAATAGCACACCACATCACACACACACAACACACACACACACACACACATACACACACTGGTTTCCTTAACCACAATAACAAGTATTCGCAGTCTCCGCGGATGCTGCACTAGATTCACCTTTCTCATCTTCTTTCTAGACGTATAAAAAACACTATTCTTCGTCGCTAATTCTCCCTTTTTATTGTGTTCCTCTTATTTCCCCTTCCTCAGTCATCTTCCTCACTCTCTGGTCATCTTCTCCTTAATCCCCTTTCTGCTTTTCTACTTTTACTGTTTATTCCGCATTATTTTATTTTCCTCGTTGCTCGATTTCTTTACATGTTTCCCGCCTTCCTCCATCTTATTTCACCTGAAATATTTCTCTTCTTACGTTATCTTCTGTGTCGTCTCATCTCCAGGTTGGTGTTCCCAGCAACCAGGCGATAATTACCTGGACAAGGGGAAAAAATAAACTAATTACTTGCGAATATTTGCATATACTGCCCTCTATTGCTAGCATTAGATTATTGACATTATATTATTACCATTATTTTATTTATATATTATTATTATTATTATTATTATTATTATTATTATTATTTTTATTATTTTTATTTATATTATTATTATTATTATTATTTAATTATATTATTATTGTTATTATTATAATTATTATATTATAATTTTATTTTTGTTTATTTTTATTATTATTTATTATTATTATTATATTATTATTATTATTTCATTATTATTATTATTATTATAATTATGATTTGTTATTATTATTATTATTATTATTATTATTATTATTATTATTATTATTTTTTATTATTATTATTATTATTATTATTATTGAGATCCTTATATTTATAATTATTATTGACATTCTTCTTCTTCATCATCTTATTTTTATTCTAATTAATTGATTAAAAAACGGTTAACCCGCTGGGATGGCCGCTTTGTTGTATCAATAACGAGGATATATATATATATATATATATATATATTTATATATATATATATATAACCCTATATATATATATATATATATACTATATATATATATATATATATATATATATATATATATATATATATAGTGACTAGCGTTACTGATTATTTGCCGTTGCAAAAGCAAACGCATAAATCTAGATCGTATATTTTTACAGTCACGTGATCATGTGAATTGTTTAATGTTTTTTTATGGACGGATATATTTTTTTTCCGTAATATTGGAATGCACTTGCTGAGAGCATGGTGTTTTGTTGCAAAATGTGCACATTGGAATGTGTAAACACACACACTCACACACACACACATACGTCAAGCTTCACACACGCTCCACACACGCTACACACGCTCACACACTCTCACCACAGCTCACACTCGCTACACACGCTCACTCAGACACACACAGATACACACAGACACTGTGAGACAGGGAGGACAGACAGAACAGACAGACAACACCACACACAAACAACACACACACTCACACACACACACACAACACACACACACACACACACACACAACACACACACACACACAGTTGGGGACTGATGACTAGATGAGCCACAGAGTTGTCAGGAAGTGCGAATATCCTAGTAGTGCATGATAGTGGAGGCAGGTTACATAATAGCTTTAAGAAGAAGGTATGATAAAGCTCTCGGAGCGGAAAAAGAGTGACAGTTGAAGAGGGGGGGGCCAGGACAACTGTTGAATCGACACCCGCAAACCACTAACTAGGTGAGTTCACATACAATCGCTCAGGTAAGTTAATATATAGCTATATATATATATATATTGTTATATATTATATATATATATATAATATTTTTTATTTATAATGTATATATATATATATATATATATTTTTTTATATTTATATATATATAATATATATATATTATATATTTATATATATTTATATATAAAGGAAGTACCACCTTCTTTGCATGGAATGTAGGACCCTCATCTCTGGAAGACAAATAAACGTACCTCTGGGCAAATCTTAGGTTCTCCCCGGAGGTGTTTGAATATTAACTATCTCCTACAACCCACTTATATTTATATGTATGGAACAATTATTAACACAGACTGAATCATTTACATAGAAAAAACATAAAAATGACTACATGTTACATGTATTAAAGATCATCAGAATTTCCTCAGCTCCCCAAGAGGCTGGACGCGAGCCAAGTATGGCAGCAAGCATTTCACCTCGGGATGGACTACGCTGAGGAGCTGGAACTGAAAGTGGCTGCCCTGGGGTCCCTGGGCACCATATGGTTCGTTAAGGATAAACGTGTGTGTTTTTTTATATATACTTTATATTATTACTATTATCACATAATCACTTTATACTTCGTTTTAATACTAATTAATAAAATATTTAATATATAGTATATAATAATATATAATATTATATTTATAGATATATATATATATATATTATATATTTCTATTTATTATATATAAATATATATTTATATTTATATATAGGTATATATATGAAAGGAATTTGCCTCCCTGGATCATGACGAAATATAACACAAACAATGTCTATGGCTGAAAGGAGGGACTCAGAAACCTACGAACTCTACACTTGGACAAGGACGTACGCACTGTGCTTTTACATCTACTAGTAAGGCATGAATGTTAGATGAGGGGATGAGATGAAAAGCAGTAAGCCTTCTCCTGACAGCTGGCTGCTTGGTATCAAACGTGTAGCTCATGCTACACGCCAAGGTATTGGTCGTCGTGGGTAGATTGGTAAAGCACTGCGTTACCTTGTCCTAAGGTTAGTAGGTTCGAGTCCCTTCAGCCATCATATATATAAATATATATATATTTATATTGATAATATATATTATATATATATATATATATATATTTATATATCTATATATATATATATATGTTTATATAGACTGAATATATATATATATATTTATATATATTTATTATCTATATATATATATATCATATTATATATATATATATATATATATATATATATATATATATATATATATATATATATATATAAGCAATAATATCACAGTAAACAGGTGATTTCAGGAATTATGCAAAAACACTGTAAAGAAATAGAGAAATTCCAAGCGCTTTCGTAACTACTCACACTTAGCCAAGAACAATCCTGGTGGATAATGTGAGTTGTCACGAAAGCGCGTGGAATTTCTATTTTTGTTCACAGTGGTTGTTTATGCATATATATATATATTTATAATATATATATATTATTATATATCATATATGTATATATATATATTAATATATATATATATGTATATATATGATTATATATCTATATATATATATATTTATATATCGATATATATATATATCATATTATATTGTATATATCATATATTAGATATACATATATTTAGATATAATTATATATAATATTTATATATTATACATATATATTTATATATATTATATATATATATATATATATATATATATATATATATATATATATATATATATATAATATATATAGGCATATAGTTATATATATATAATATAGTCATATATATATATATATATATATAGATTTAAATTTAGATATAACTTTGTATATATAGAATATATATATTTATGTATATATAGAACTTTGTCCTTGGAGGCAAAGAGGGGATGTATGTGAGTATAGTTTTACCAACGACTTTATATGGGATGTGATGCATGGCGTTGGATGAATGTTGCAGCGAGGGAAGGCTGTAGGCAGTGGAGATGTTATGTCTGAGTGCAATGTGTGGTGTGAATTTACTGCAGAGAATTCGTAGTTGGAAGTTAGGAGGTGGTGCGGGAATTACCATAACTTGTTGTCTATAGGGCTGAGGAAGGGTTAGGGGGGGTTGTTTGAGGTGGTTCGGACATGCAGAGAGATGGAGGCGAAACAGAAAGGACTTCAAGGGTGTATCAGTCTGTAGTGGAAGAAGGTGGGTAGGGGTCAGGCTAGGAAAGGTTGGAGAGAGGGGGGGTAAAGGGCGTTTTGTGTGCGAGGGGCTTGGACTTCCAGCAGGCAGTGGTGAGGTGTTTGATAGTGAGGTGAATGGAGACAAATGGTTGTTAATAACTTGAGTGCTTGTTGGAGTGTGAGAAAGTAACTTTTATGACGGGGTTCAGGGAAAACCGGGAAGGCCCGACTTGTGTCCTGGCGATGGGAAGGTACCGTGCCTGCTCTTCTGTAAGAAGAATGGGTGTTAATGTTGCAGTTTAAAATTCTGTTGTGTAAACGCACCTTCTGGCCAAGCCAGCTGTGGAGTTGAAGATGAGTGAAAGTTTTTCTTTTTCGGGCGCCACCTGCCTTGGTGGAATCGCAGTGTGAGAATAATATATATATATATATATATATAATATATTATATTTATATATATATATATATCTATATATTTGTATATATATATTTATTATATATATGTTATATATATATTTATATATATTTAATATATATATCATATTTCATATATTATATATATATATATTTATTATATTATATATATATATATTTATATATTATATATATATTATAGATCTATATATTATATATATATATATATTTATATATATATATATATATATATATATATATATATTTATATCTATATATATGTCTGGTGCGATAGCAGAATTGCGAGCTTGGCCTTAAATAAGCAACGCTCATTTGCCATATAGAACAAGTGAAAATTTGTTTATGCAATAATGTCGCCAAAATAATCTGAAACCTAACGATAAATAAATTATTTCACTGTTTTTGTTTAGTATTAAATTATTGTATAACTACATCTAAAATTATATTTTACTTGGGTTAGGCTAAAATAAATTGCTATTGTTATAATAAGGTAGTAAGTTTTCTTAGTTCCATGTGGGGCAAAATTATAAGTCTTTTTACATCAACATTAACGAAAAAAAATCTTTAAACGTATAAGAGAATATATTTTGAAAGACTTTAATTTTAATATGGAGCTTCTTGCTAATTGACAGTTTTACATATTCGGCACGACATATATATATATATATATTGATTTATATATATATATATTTTATATATTTATATATATATATTCTATATATTTATATATATATATATATATTATTAATATATTATAATATCTATATTCTCATTCAAATGATTTCAACAGAGGCAGGTGGCAATATTTAGTACTATAAGAGGCTATATATAACCATAGAGATATAAGTAACAACATTGGGGACAAAAACTGAATTGAAGATCAGTCATGCAAGGAAGTTCAGATGATGAATTACAACCAATTACTGTCTTATAGCCACTTCCTCTGGGTTTAGCGCTTCACGTGTAAATAATGATAATATTGATGATGACCGGTGACGATAACACACAAAAAATTAAAAAAAAATAAATTACTTTTAATAATAATAATAAGTTTAAAAATAATATTATAGCAATGAAAAATGATGATGACGATGATGATGATAATAATAATAATAAATTATAATAATAATAATAAAAGAATAATATTAATAATAATAATAATATAAATAATAATATTAATAATAATAAAAAATAATAATATTAACCTAACAAAGATATTAAAAAAAGTCAATTAGCAGAAAAGAAATGAAATCAGAAAGTACGTTGCCAGAGCCACACACCAGTAAGAGCCACTATGAGAGCGTGCAAAGATGGCTCCCCAGGGTGCCACCACGAATGGAAGAAGATGTTGGTGGAGAGTTGCCAAGAGTTGTGCCTTTGGTTTTGAAAATCTTAGCTCGGAGGTGCTGAGCCAAGGTGGAGTTTTTGTGTGGCACAGTGGTGGTGGTGGTAATTGGTGCACATTAGGTGATTGCTGGTGTGGCCCAGTTGATGGTGCTGGTGAGGCACAGTGGTGGTGCTGTTGTGGCACAGTGGTGGTGCTGGTGTGGCACAGTGGTGGTGCTGGTGTGGCACAGTGGTGGTGCCTGGTGTCGGCACAGTGGTAGTGATGTGTGCACGTTGTGTGTGGTGTGGCACAGTTGGTGGTGCTTGCTGGTGTGGCACAGTGGTTGGTGCTGGTGTGGACAGTTAGTGGTGCTGGTGTGGCCAGTGGTGGTGACTGGTGGCGCACAGTGGTGGTGCTGGTGGGCACAGGGTGTGGTGATGGTGTGTCACATATGTGGTGGGGGTGTGGCACAGTGGTGGTGCTGGGTGTGGCACAGTGGTGGTTGACTGTTGTGGCACATTGGTGGTGCTGGTGATGGCACAGATGGTGGGAGGATGGTTGGCACAGTGTTTGGTGCTGGTGTGGCAACAGTGGTGGTGCATGTTGTGCACAGTGGTGTTGTGCGTGTGCACAACGTGGTTGGTGCTGGTGTGCACAGTGGTTGGTGCTGGTGTGGCACAGTGGTGGTTGCTGGTTGGCCCAGTGGTGGTGCTGGTGGGACAGTGGTGGTGCTGGTAGTGGCACAGATTTGGTGCTGGAGTGGCCAGTGGTGGTGCTGGTGTTGGCACTGCTGGAGGTGCTGGTGTGGCACCGAGTGTAGGCACAGTGTATTAATCAGGTGGGCACATAGGTGGAGCTGTTGTAGCACCGAGAGTGGTGCTGGTGTGGCACAGTGGAGTTGAGTTGTGCGCACAGGGGTGGTGCTGGAGTGGCACAGTGGTGGTGCTGTTGTAGCACAGTGGTGGTGCTGGTGTGGCACAGTGGTGGTGCTGGTGTGGCACAGTGGTGGTGCTGGTGTGGCACAGTGGTGGTGCTGGTGTGGCACAGTGGTGGTGCTGGTGTGGCACAGTGGTGGTGCTGTTGTAGAACAGTGGTGGTGCAATCTGGTGAGAGTCACAGGGTGGTGCTGTTTGGAGCACAAAGGTGGTAGCATGTGGGGCACAGTTGTTGGTGCTGTGGTAGCACTCGTGGTGGTGCTGCGTAGTGTGGCACTGAGGTGGTCGCGTTGTGGCACTGTGGTGCGTGCTGGTGTGGCACCAGTGGTGGAGCTGGTGTTGGCAACAGCTGGTGGGGTGGTGTGGCACAGTGGTGGTGCTGTCTGTGGCACAGTAGGTGCTTGCTGGTGTGGCACATTGGAGGTGCGGTGAGGCACTGTGGTGCGTGCTGGTGTGGCACAGTGGTGGTGCTGCGTGTGCTCCAGTGTGGTGGTGATGTTGTAGCACAGTGGTGGTGCTGGTGTGGCACAGTGGTGGTGCTGTTGTGGCACAGTGGTGGTGCTGGTGTGGCACAGTGGTGGTGCTGGTGTGGCACAGTGGTGGTGCTGTTGTGGCACAGTGGTGGTGCTGGTGTGGCCCAGTGGTGGTTTTTTGTGGTGTTGGACTCTGTGGATGGTGCTGGTGTAGCACAGTGGTGGGTGCTGGATTTGGCACAGTGGTGGTGCTGGTATGTGGACAGGGGTGGTGTGGTGTGGCTCAGTGGTGTGTGCTGTGGTGGGCACTGTGGTGGTGCTGGTGTTGGCAACCTGTGGTGGTGCTGATTGTGGCACAGGTGGATGGTTGCTGTTGTGGCACGTGGTGGTGCTGCGTGCTTGGCTACAGGGGTGGTGCTGGGTGTGGCACAGTGGTGGTGCTGGCTGTGGATCAGTGGGTGGTGCTGGTGTGGACAGAGGTGAGGGGGGGTGTGGCACAGTGTGATGTTGTGTGGCACAGAGTGGTGATGTGTGTGGCACAGTGGTGGTGCTGGTGTGGCACAGTGGGTGGGCTGGTGTGACACAGTGGAGGTGGCTGGTGTGGCTCCCAGGGGTGGTGTCTGGTGTGGCACAGTGGTGATGCTGGGGTGGCACAGTGGTGGGCTGGTGGGGGTGACAGTGGTGGTGGGGTGTGCATCAGTTGTTTGCTGCCGTGTGGACAGTGGTGGTGCTGGTGTTGGCACAGTGGTGGTGATGGAGTGGCTACAGTAGGTGATGATGCTGGTGTGGAAAGGGGTGGTGCTAGGTAGGTGGCAAGTGGTGATGCTGGTGTGGGGACTGTGGTGGTGCTGGATGTGGCACAGGGTAGGTGCTGGTTGTGGCACAGTGGTGTGAGCGGAGTGGCACAGGTTGTGGTGCTAGGGTGGCACAGTGTGGTGTGGGTCTGGCACATTGTATGTGCTGGATGTGGGGACAGAAGTGGTGCTGGTGTGTGGCACAGTGGTGGTGCTGTGTGGCCCCAGTGGTGGAGCTTGTATATGCCATATTTTGATTAGGAGGCACAGTGAGGTGATGCTTGTTTTGACAGTGGTGGTGCTGGTGCATGGTGGCGTGCTCACACTGGAGTACCTGCACGGACCGTCCTGACACATCAGCATACCTCGCACACGGCGTACCTGCACTTGGCAGTAACCCTCAATATGTTGCTACCTGCACGTGGAGTACTTTACACGTGGGCATACCTGCACGTGGCGTACCTACAGGGGCTCTACCTGCACGTGGCGGGCCTACACGTGGCCGTACCTGACGTGGCGGGCTACACGTGGCGTACCTGCCACGTGGTGGGTCTACTCGTGGCGTACTGCACGTGGCGGGCCTACAGGATGGCGATACCTGTCATGTGGAGGGCTACACGTGGCGTAACCTGCATCGTGGCGGGCCTACACGTGGCGTACCTGCACCGTGGCGGGGCCTACAAGGTGTGAGTATCCTGCACGGGCGGGCTTAACGTGGCGTATGCAAGTGGCGGGCTACAGTGGCGTACCTGCACGTAGATGAATGGGCTACAAGAACGAGAAGAATTATTAATAAGCACTTGGTCAGCTACTTCTTGGAGAACAAGGAAAATGTCAGGTTTTCTTAATACATATTTTCTGAATTACAAGGTCAGAGAGAGAGAGAGAGAGAGAGAGAGTGAGAAGAGAGAGAGAGAGAGAGAGAGAGAGAGAGAGGAAGAGCAGAGAGAGAGAGAGGTTAATATATAAATAATAATTATAATAATATAATAATAATAATAATAATAATAATGATAATAATAATAATAATAATAATAATTTTAACAGCAATATTTACATAGAACATATAAATAATAATAACTAATAATATTAATAATAATTATATTAATAATAAATAATAATAATAATAATAGCGAAGTTGCAGAGATTGGTGGATGAATTTGTAGGGTGTCTAGGCGTGTGCTACAAAAGAAGAAATATTAAAAGTGTTTACAGAGAAAGAGTAAGATATGTGGTTAACAAAAGATTAGGTGATGAAAGTATTGGATAATCAGATTGGAGGGAGTAGAGAGTATGGAGGAGGTGAACGTTATTCAGACATTTGGGAGTGGACGTTCTGCTGAGTGGGTATATGAAAGATGAGGTCTGATTAATAGATTTGATGAGTGCGACGGAAAGGGTGGAGTGAGTGGTGCACTTAGGAGTCTGTGGAGACAAAGAACTTTGTCCATGGAGGCAAAGATGGGAAATGTATGAGAGTTAGTTTTACAACGCTCTTATATGGGTTGCTGAAGCATTGGTGATGAAATGTTGCCACGCGAGGAGAAGGCTGAGGCCAGTGGAGGGAGTCATGTATGAGGGCAATGTTGTGGTGTGAAATAATGCAGAGAATTCGTAGTTTGGAAGGTTTGGGGAGGTGCGAGATTACCAAAACTGTTTGGCCAGTGGGATGAGGAAGGGTTCGTTGAGGTGGTTCGGACATGAGAGAGAATGGAGTGAAGAGAGTGACTTCACAGAGTGTATCAGTCTGTAGTGGAAAGGAGGCGGGGGTAGGGGTCGGCCTTAGGAATGGATTGGAGGGAGGGGCGTTGGTAAAGGAGGAGAGGTTTTGTTCGGCGAAGGGGCTTGGACTTCCAGCAGGCATGCTGTGAGCGTGTTTGATAGGAGTGAATGGAGACATGGTTTTTATATATCTTGACGTGCTGTTGTGAGTGTGAGCAATTGTAACATTTATGACGGCGGTTCAGGGAAAACCGGCAGGCCGGTCTTGAGTCTGGAGATGGGAAGTACAGTGCCTGGACTCTGAAGGAGGGGTGTTAATGTTGCCAGTTTTATAAAATGTAGTGTAAAGACCCTTCTGGCAAGGACAGTGATGGAGTGACATGATGGTGAAAGTTTTTCTTTTTCGGGCCACCTGCCTTCGGTGGGGAAAGGCCAGGTGATAATAAATAAAAAAGATAATAATATTACTATTTATTATTACTATTCAATAAATAACAGTTAACAACAACAACAATCAACAACAACAATATAATAATATTATTATTAACAATAATACCAATAATATTAGCAATAATAATATATAATCATAATATTCAATAACATTTTTCTCTGTTTCTAGACACATTTATGACTGGTGTCTGAGTCTCACCGGAAGTTAAGCGCTCACCCCAAAGCAGTTGTAAGAATCAACAATAGTTAATAATAATTATAATTTGTCTGTCATATATTGTAAATAGATGTAACGAAGGGACGTTGTTGATAGATAATAATCAAGTGATGTGGATGATAGATAATAACTCAAGTGATGTGGATGATAGATATAACTCCAAGTGAGTGGATGATAGATAATAACTCAAGTTGATAATGTGGATGATAGATTATAACTCACAAAGTGATGTGGCATGATAGATAATACTAATGTTGATGTGGATGTTAGATAATAACTCAAGTGATGTGGATTGATAGATAATAACTCAAGTCGATGTGGATGATGATAAAAACTCAAGTGATGTGGATGATAGATAATAATTCAAGTGATGTGGATGATATGATAATACTCAAGTGTTGTGGATGATAGATTAATAAAATCAAGTGATGTGGATGATAGATTAAATACTCAAGTGATGTGGCCATGCTAGATTAATAACTCAAGTGAAGTGGATGATAGCATAATAACTCAAGTGAAGTGTATGATAATAATAACTCAAGTGTTGTGGATGAAGATATTAACTCAGTGATGTGGATGATAGATTATAACTCAGGTGATGTGGGATGATAGATAATAATCTCATAGGACTGTGGATGATAGATAATAACTCAAGTGTTGTGGATTGATAGAATAATAACTCAAGTGTTGTGGATGATAGTTAATAATAACTCAAGAGATGTGGATGATGGATAATAAATCAAGTGATGTGGATGATAGATAATAACTCAAGTGATGTGGTTGATAGATAATAACTCAAGATGATGTGGATGATAGATAATAACGTCAAGTGATGTGGATGATAGATAATAACTCAAGTGATGTGATGATAGGATAATAACTCTAAGTGATGTGGATGTTAGTATATAACTCAAGTGAGTGGATGATAGATAAATAATCAAGTGATGTGGATGATTGATAATAATCACGTGATGTGATGATAGATATAACTCAAGTGATGTGGATGATAGATATTAACTCAAGTGTTGTGGATGATAGAAAATAAACGCAGTTGACTTCGTGGTTGATAGATAATAATCAAGTGATGTGGATGATAAGATAATAACCAAGTGGATGTGGATGATAGATAATACTCACAGTGATGTGGATGATAGTTAAATACTCATGTCGTTTTGGATGATAGATAATAACTCAAGTGATGTGGATGATAGATAATAACTCAAGTGATGTGGATGGATGATAATAAATTCAAGTGATGTGGATGTTAGATATTATTCATAGTGATGTGGTGATAGATATTAACTCAAGTGATGTGGATGATAGATACTAAATCAAGTGATGTGGATGATAGGATATAACTCAAGTGCATGTGGGATGATAGATAATAACAATTGATGTGTGGATGATAGATAATAACTCAAAGTGATGTGGGAGATAGTTACATAAATCAAGTGATGTGGATGATAGATAATAACTCAAGTGATTGTGGATGATAGATATTAAACTCAAGTGATGATGGATGATAGATAATAATTTCCAAGTGATGTGGTTGATAGATAATAACTCAAGTGATTTGAATGATAGTATTATAACTCAAGTGATGTGGATGATAGATATAACTCATGTGATGTGGATTGATAGATAATAATCGAAGTGAGTGGATGATAGTTATAACTCAAGTGATTGGATGATTGATAATAACTCAAGTGATGTGGATGAATAGATAATATCAAGTGATGTGGTTGATAGATACTAAAATAAAGTGATGTGGTTGTTAGATTAATAACTCATGTGATGTGGTATGTAGATAATGAAACTCAAGTGACGCGGGATGATAGATACAAACTCAAGTGATGTGGATGTTAGATAATAACTCAAGTGACGTGCGATGATAGATATTAAACTAAAGTGACGTCGTCGATGATAGTAATAACTCAAGTGCTGTGGATGATAGATAATTATCATTGATGTGGATGATAGATAATAACTCAAGAGACGTGTGATGATAGTAATAATCAGGGTGTGGATGATAGATAATAAACTAAAGTGATGTGGATGATAGATAATAACTCAAGTGACGTGGAATGATAGTAATAACTAAGTGTGTGGATGATGGATATTAACTCAAGTGAAGTGGATGATAGATATTAACTCAAGTGAAGTGGGATACATAGATATAACTCAAGTGACGTGGATGATAGATAATAACTCAAAGTGAATGGATGATTGATAATAACTCAAAGTGATGTGAGATAATAGATAACTAACTCAAGTGAACGTGGATGATAGATAATAACAAGTGATGGGATGATAGATTATAAATCAACGTGACGTGGATGATAGATAATAACTCATGTGACGTGGATGATAGTAACTAACTAAGTGATGTGGATGATAGATATTAACTCACAGTGGACGTGGATGATAGATAATAACATCAAGTGACGTGGTTGATAGTTAATAACTCAACGTTGAAGTGGATGCATTAGATAATAACTCAAGTTGACCGTGGATGATTAGAATAATAACTCAAGTGACGTGGAGGATAGATAATAATTCCAAGGAACGTTAGTGTTTTCTTCTATCTCTTTCTTATTTGCTTTGTTGATTACGTTCTACGCATCTCTCTTTTTTCTGCTTTATTGACCGTCTTCCTGTGTCTCCCCTTGGTTTGTCTTACTGTTGGTTGTTTGGTATTCTGTTTGTTTTTGCCTGTCTCCTTTGTGGGGTCTGGGTGCCTGTCCTGTTTGCTTTTTTTGCCTGATTTCCCCTTGTTTGAATGTCTGTATGTTGTCCTGTCTGTTCTGGTCTGTGCACTTTTCCTCTTTGACTTACTGTTCTGTGTGTCACCCCTGTCTGTCTTATGTTTGTGTCTTTGTGTGTCTGAGTGAAAACCGTGTGTGTGTGTGTGTGTGTGTGTGTGTGTGTGTGTGTGTGTGTGTGTGTGTGTGTGTGTGTGTTGTGTATGTGTGTGTGTGTGTGTGTGTGTGTGTGTGTGTGTGTACTCAACTTGTTGTAGTTGCATGGGGTTAGAATAACAGCTCCTGGCCAGTTGTGTGTGTGTACCTCACCTATTTTTACTGAAACCTATTTGTGGTTACAGGCATCGAATCACAGCTCCTCCTGGCCGTATGTGTGTGTTGTGTGTGTTGTGTGTGTTGCTGTGTGTGTGTGTGTGTTAGTGTCTGTTCTCTCAATAAGTCCGCGACTCCATTGTGTTTCAATTTATGGACTAACACATAAATTATACTTCTTCTCCATTAGATAAAATTTCTGCGGACGGGAAATGAGGTGAGGACACCACAGAGGAAACAAGCAAACTTTATTTCTTTCTATAACATAGAAAAATGTCAATTTAGTGTATAAAATACTGTTAAGGACAAAAGAAAGCACACTAGCATGAGGGCATTTCGGGCCGAATGCTCCGGGGGGGAGGGGGGTCATGCTCAGGGATAAAAAAAAGAACGAACGTGAAGGAAAAAGAAAAAAAAAAAAATCACGTTCATAGGAAAAGGCTCATATTATTTTCCGTGTGCAAATTTGAAAAGTATAATAATGTAGAAAGAAAGGGAGAATTTTAAAAGTAGAGAATGAAATGATAAAAGATGAGTTGAGATGCAATGTACGTCTATCGCTTTTGTTCTATTCATTCCGGGTCGAAGGGAGAGATCACCGAGGCTGGTTGTTTAGAATCGAGGAGGAGATAGTAGAATTGTTTCTTGATTTTTTGCTTTCTCTGTCGTGTGTAAATTGATCCAGCTGAGGGGCGAGACAGCAGAAACGTGCACTGGGTGGGAATGAATACTGGAGTGGTGGGTGAGTGGGACGGTATAGTGTTTAAGAGGTGGAGGTCTCAGAAACGTGTGGGAAGTTCAGCTTGTGAGGAGCAGCTGCGTGAGGAGCAGCTGGTTACGTGCAGGCTGGTGGCGTGCCAGCTGGTGACGTGCGTGGTGGACGTGCAGCTGGTGGCGTGAGCTAATGACGTGGCAGTGGTGACTTGCAGCCCTGTGACGTGCAGTCTGTTGACGTGAGTGGTGAGTGCAGCTGGTGATGGACGGTGCAGCTGTTGACGTGCATCTTGTGACCGTGCCATCTGGTGACGTGCCAGCATTTGAACGTGGGCAGCTGATGACGTGCAGCTGGTGACATGCAGCTTCTGACCGTGACTGCTGTTGAGTGCAGCTGTTGGACGTGCAGCTGTTGACGTGAGCTGTTGGACGTGCAGCTGTTGACGTGCAAGTAGTTGACGTATTTTTTTAGTCAAAGCAACTTTCAGAAGAAATAAAAAAATTAATATTTATTTTTTTAACCGGTGTTGGTTATTTTAACTTGGCAGATAACTGTATTTGTGGTCAAGAGTTTTATTCATGTTAGAAAGCGTTTATTAGCGAGAGTGTTAAATTTCTTTCTATTTAGAGTGATGTTATAATTGTTAATGGTTGGAGAGTTCCGAGGACTTATCTGGGACACAGAGCTCTGACTAGCTCCTTTCCTCCTCTCTGTTACTGATTCCGCTCCCTTTTCTCTCAGGGAAAAAATCTGAAGACTATCGACCTCTTCCGTTCCCCTCTTTCCCTCAGAAAGAAAATCTGAAGACTATCACAATATAGCTTTTAAGGAGCTGACAAATAGTCGAATGAAAGAAAATTAAAAATGCTGAAACATGCCCTCAGTGGTGTATGAAAACCTCAGAGGAACACAATACAAGATATAAAGAAAAGTAAATAAAAAGTCTTTGTAATACACAGATCGTGAAGCAGGTAGAGTAAGCGGCAGATGCCAAACTACCATTCAGCCGTGCATACAACGCTAAACTGACGTGCCAGACATTTCTGGACAAATCGATCTCTCGCAATGCCTTTATGCTTGCTCAAAAGGTGTTGTACATCGGAGTTGTTCAAGAACATTTCCTGCCCTTTATTCCAGACTGTCACTCTTGATACATTAACACGAAACTGACTCTCGTGAGGGTGTCCCGCAAGGTGACCCCTCTGCCTCTCTCTCCACACCTCCTCTTTTTCTGCCGGGCATCAAAAAGGGTCATTATGGAAACCTGCGGTAGCGAGAACAGGTATGATGGAGCACATGTTGCATCACAGAATTCCTGTAGAAGACTTCAGAAAAACAATATGTGAGTAGGAGACATTATAGGCCTCTCCCTAAAGCATAGAATTGCGAATGGATATTTTGTAGCAGCAACAACGTGAAACTCCGTAGAACATACCATTGAACACACGTGCGAACCACACCGGGATCACCCCGGTGGAAAACACCATGGAAACACAAACGTGGAACACATCCATTGAACATACCATGAAAACACACCGTGGGATCACACGTGGAAAAACACCGTGGAAACATCATGAAACACCATGGAATCCCGTGCAACATACACATGGAGCCACGTCATAGCTACCCTGCAAGAAGTCCAGAGACCACTGTTCCCACTGTTTGTACTCTCCTTGGTGTTCCACCTACGTTCTAAGGCTATTTGGTCAGATTTATGAAAAAAAATCTGTCTCTAAATGGCGTTAAACCTCTACCTACGAGGAGAGGTTAAGCGGAATCAACCTGACGACATGGAGGACAGGTAGAGGATAGGGGGGACACGATAACGACATACAAAATACGAGAGGAATTGAAAGGTGGAAAAAGACAGGATTGTTTCCAGAGATTGGGACACATACAAGGGGACACAGGTTGGAAGTTTTGAAGGGCACACAGATGAATCACAGGAATGTTAGGAAGTATTTCTCAGCCACAGAGTCGGTCAGTAATTGAATAGTTTGGAAGCGATGTAGTGGAGGCAGGATCCATAAATAGCTTTATGCAGAGGTATGATAAAGCTTATGTTTCAGGGAGAGTGATTAGTCAAGAGACCAGTTGAGGGCGGGGCCACGGAGCTCGCGACCTCCGTCCCCTGCAACCTCAAATAAGTGAGTACAACTAGGTGAGTACACACACACACACACAACACACACACACACACACACCACTCACACCTCACACACACACACTACACACACACAATACACAACACACACACACACGCACACAATACACACACCACACACACCACACACACAAATAGCACACCACATCACACACACACAACACACACACACACACACACATACACACACTGGTTTCCTTAACCACAATAACAAGTATTCGCAGTCTCCGCGGATGCTGCACTAGATTCACCTTTCTCATCTTCTTTCTAGACGTATAAAAAACACTATTCTTCGTCGCTAATTCTCCCTTTTTATTGTGTTCCTCTTATTTCCCCTTCCTCAGTCATCTTCCTCACTCTCTGGTCATCTTCTCCTTAATCCCCTTTCTGCTTTTCTACTTTTACTGTTTATTCCGCATTATTTTATTTTCCTCGTTGCTCGATTTCTTTACATGTTTCCCGCCTTCCTCCATCTTATTTCACCTGAAATATTTCTCTTCTTACGTTATCTTCTGTGTCGTCTCATCTCCAGGTTGGTGTTCCCAGCAACCAGGCGATAATTACCTGGACAAGGGGAAAAAATAAACTAATTACTTGCGAATATTTGCATATACTGCCCTCTATTGCTAGCATTAGATTATTGACATTATATTATTACCATTATTTTATTTATATATTATTATTATTATTATTATTATTATTATTATTATTATTTTTATTATTTTTATTTATATTATTATTATTATTATTATTTAATTATATTATTATTGTTATTATTATAATTATTATATTATAATTTTATTTTTGTTTATTTTTATTATTATTTATTATTATTATTATATTATTATTATTATTTCATTATTATTATTATTATTATAATTATGATTTGTTATTATTATTATTATTATTATTATTATTATTATTATTATTATTATTTTTTATTATTATTATTATTATTATTATTATTGAGATCCTTATATTTATAATTATTATTGACATTCTTCTTCTTCATCATCTTATTTTTATTCTAATTAATTGATTAAAAAACGGTTAACCCGCTGGGATGGCCGCTTTGTTGTATCAATAACGAGGATATATATATATATATATATATATATATTTATATATATATATATATAACCCTATATATATATATATATATATACTATATATATATATATATATATATATATATATATATATATATATATAGTGACTAGCGTTACTGATTATTTGCCGTTGCAAAAGCAAACGCATAAATCTAGATCGTATATTTTTACAGTCACGTGATCATGTGAATTGTTTAATGTTTTTTTATGGACGGATATATTTTTTTTCCGTAATATTGGAATGCACTTGCTGAGAGCATGGTGTTTTGTTGCAAAATGTGCACATTGGAATGTGTAAACACACACACTCACACACACACACATACGTCAAGCTTCACACACGCTCCACACACGCTACACACGCTCACACACTCTCACCACAGCTCACACTCGCTACACACGCTCACTCAGACACACACAGATACACACAGACACTGTGAGACAGGGAGGACAGACAGAACAGACAGACAACACCACACACAAACAACACACACACTCACACACACACACACAACACACACACACACACACACACACAACACACACACACACACAGTTGGGGACTGATGACTAGATGAGCCACAGAGTTGTCAGGAAGTGCGAATATCCTAGTAGTGCATGATAGTGGAGGCAGGTTACATAATAGCTTTAAGAAGAAGGTATGATAAAGCTCTCGGAGCGGAAAAAGAGTGACAGTTGAAGAGGGGGGGGCCAGGACAACTGTTGAATCGACACCCGCAAACCACTAACTAGGTGAGTTCACATACAATCGCTCAGGTAAGTTAATATATAGCTATATATATATATATATTGTTATATATTATATATATATATATAATATTTTTTATTTATAATGTATATATATATATATATATATATTTTTTTATATTTATATATATATAATATATATATATTATATATTTATATATATTTATATATAAAGGAAGTACCACCTTCTTTGCATGGAATGTAGGACCCTCATCTCTGGAAGACAAATAAACGTACCTCTGGGCAAATCTTAGGTTCTCCCCGGAGGTGTTTGAATATTAACTATCTCCTACAACCCACTTATATTTATATGTATGGAACAATTATTAACACAGACTGAATCATTTACATAGAAAAAACATAAAAATGACTACATGTTACATGTATTAAAGATCATCAGAATTTCCTCAGCTCCCCAAGAGGCTGGACGCGAGCCAAGTATGGCAGCAAGCATTTCACCTCGGGATGGACTACGCTGAGGAGCTGGAACTGAAAGTGGCTGCCCTGGGGTCCCTGGGCACCATATGGTTCGTTAAGGATAAACGTGTGTGTTTTTTTATATATACTTTATATTATTACTATTATCACATAATCACTTTATACTTCGTTTTAATACTAATTAATAAAATATTTAATATATAGTATATAATAATATATAATATTATATTTATAGATATATATATATATATATTATATATTTCTATTTATTATATATAAATATATATTTATATTTATATATAGGTATATATATGAAAGGAATTTGCCTCCCTGGATCATGACGAAATATAACACAAACAATGTCTATGGCTGAAAGGAGGGACTCAGAAACCTACGAACTCTACACTTGGACAAGGACGTACGCACTGTGCTTTTACATCTACTAGTAAGGCATGAATGTTAGATGAGGGGATGAGATGAAAAGCAGTAAGCCTTCTCCTGACAGCTGGCTGCTTGGTATCAAACGTGTAGCTCATGCTACACGCCAAGGTATTGGTCGTCGTGGGTAGATTGGTAAAGCACTGCGTTACCTTGTCCTAAGGTTAGTAGGTTCGAGTCCCTTCAGCCATCATATATATAAATATATATATATTTATATTGATAATATATATTATATATATATATATATATATATTTATATATCTATATATATATATATATGTTTATATAGACTGAATATATATATATATATTTATATATATTTATTATCTATATATATATATATCATATTATATATATATATATATATATATATATATATATATATATATATATATATATATATATATAAGCAATAATATCACAGTAAACAGGTGATTTCAGGAATTATGCAAAAACACTGTAAAGAAATAGAGAAATTCCAAGCGCTTTCGTAACTACTCACACTTAGCCAAGAACAATCCTGGTGGATAATGTGAGTTGTCACGAAAGCGCGTGGAATTTCTATTTTTGTTCACAGTGGTTGTTTATGCATATATATATATATTTATAATATATATATATTATTATATATCATATATGTATATATATATATTAATATATATATATATGTATATATATGATTATATATCTATATATATATATATTTATATATCGATATATATATATATCATATTATATTGTATATATCATATATTAGATATACATATATTTAGATATAATTATATATAATATTTATATATTATACATATATATTTATATATATTATATATATATATATATATATATATATATATATATATATATATATATATATATATAATATATATAGGCATATAGTTATATATATATAATATAGTCATATATATATATATATATATATAGATTTAAATTTAGATATAACTTTGTATATATAGAATATATATATTTATGTATATATAGAACTTTGTCCTTGGAGGCAAAGAGGGGATGTATGTGAGTATAGTTTTACCAACGACTTTATATGGGATGTGATGCATGGCGTTGGATGAATGTTGCAGCGAGGGAAGGCTGTAGGCAGTGGAGATGTTATGTCTGAGTGCAATGTGTGGTGTGAATTTACTGCAGAGAATTCGTAGTTGGAAGTTAGGAGGTGGTGCGGGAATTACCATAACTTGTTGTCTATAGGGCTGAGGAAGGGTTAGGGGGGGTTGTTTGAGGTGGTTCGGACATGCAGAGAGATGGAGGCGAAACAGAAAGGACTTCAAGGGTGTATCAGTCTGTAGTGGAAGAAGGTGGGTAGGGGTCAGGCTAGGAAAGGTTGGAGAGAGGGGGGGTAAAGGGCGTTTTGTGTGCGAGGGGCTTGGACTTCCAGCAGGCAGTGGTGAGGTGTTTGATAGTGAGGTGAATGGAGACAAATGGTTGTTAATAACTTGAGTGCTTGTTGGAGTGTGAGAAAGTAACTTTTATGACGGGGTTCAGGGAAAACCGGGAAGGCCCGACTTGTGTCCTGGCGATGGGAAGGTACCGTGCCTGCTCTTCTGTAAGAAGAATGGGTGTTAATGTTGCAGTTTAAAATTCTGTTGTGTAAACGCACCTTCTGGCCAAGCCAGCTGTGGAGTTGAAGATGAGTGAAAGTTTTTCTTTTTCGGGCGCCACCTGCCTTGGTGGAATCGCAGTGTGAGAATAATATATATATATATATATATATAATATATTATATTTATATATATATATATATCTATATATTTGTATATATATATTTATTATATATATGTTATATATATATTTATATATATTTAATATATATATCATATTTCATATATTATATATATATATATTTATTATATTATATATATATATATTTATATATTATATATATATTATAGATCTATATATTATATATATATATATATTTATATATATATATATATATATATATATATATATATTTATATCTATATATATGTCTGGTGCGATAGCAGAATTGCGAGCTTGGCCTTAAATAAGCAACGCTCATTTGCCATATAGAACAAGTGAAAATTTGTTTATGCAATAATGTCGCCAAAATAATCTGAAACCTAACGATAAATAAATTATTTCACTGTTTTTGTTTAGTATTAAATTATTGTATAACTACATCTAAAATTATATTTTACTTGGGTTAGGCTAAAATAAATTGCTATTGTTATAATAAGGTAGTAAGTTTTCTTAGTTCCATGTGGGGCAAAATTATAAGTCTTTTTACATCAACATTAACGAAAAAAAATCTTTAAACGTATAAGAGAATATATTTTGAAAGACTTTAATTTTAATATGGAGCTTCTTGCTAATTGACAGTTTTACATATTCGGCACGACATATATATATATATATATTGATTTATATATATATATATTTTATATATTTATATATATATATTCTATATATTTATATATATATATATATATTATTAATATATTATAATATCTATATTCTCATTCAAATGATTTCAACAGAGGCAGGTGGCAATATTTAGTACTATAAGAGGCTATATATAACCATAGAGATATAAGTAACAACATTGGGGACAAAAACTGAATTGAAGATCAGTCATGCAAGGAAGTTCAGATGATGAATTACAACCAATTACTGTCTTATAGCCACTTCCTCTGGGTTTAGCGCTTCACGTGTAAATAATGATAATATTGATGATGACCGGTGACGATAACACACAAAAAATTAAAAAAAAATAAATTACTTTTAATAATAATAATAAGTTTAAAAATAATATTATAGCAATGAAAAATGATGATGACGATGATGATGATAATAATAATAATAAATTATAATAATAATAATAAAAGAATAATATTAATAATAATAATAATATAAATAATAATATTAATAATAATAAAAAATAATAATATTAACCTAACAAAGATATTAAAAAAAGTCAATTAGCAGAAAAGAAATGAAATCAGAAAGTACGTTGCCAGAGCCACACACCAGTAAGAGCCACTATGAGAGCGTGCAAAGATGGCTCCCCAGGGTGCCACCACGAATGGAAGAAGATGTTGGTGGAGAGTTGCCAAGAGTTGTGCCTTTGGTTTTGAAAATCTTAGCTCGGAGGTGCTGAGCCAAGGTGGAGTTTTTGTGTGGCACAGTGGTGGTGGTGGTAATTGGTGCACATTAGGTGATTGCTGGTGTGGCCCAGTTGATGGTGCTGGTGAGGCACAGTGGTGGTGCTGTAGTGGCACAGTGGTGGTGCTGGCTGTGGCACAGTGGTGGTGCTGGTGATTGTGGCACAGTGGTGGTGCCTGGTGTCGGCACAGTGGTAGTGATGTGTGCACGTTGTGTGTGGTGTGGCACAGTTGGTGGTGCTTGCTGGTGTGGCACAGTGGTTGGTGCTGGTGTGGACAGTTAGTGGTGCTGGTGTGGCCAGTGGTGGTGACTGGTGGCGCACAGTGGTGGTGCTGGTGGGCACAGGGTGTGGTGATGGTGTGTCACATATGTGGTGGGGGTGTGGCACAGTGGTGGTGCTGGGTGTGGCACAGTGGTGGTTGACTGTTGTGGCACATTGGTGGTGCTGGTGATGGCACAGATGGTGGGAGGATGGTTGGCACAGTGTTTGGTGCTGGTGTGGCAACAGTGGTGGTGCATGTTGTGCACAGTGGTGTTGTGCGTGTGCACAACGTGGTTGGTGCTGGTGTGCACAGTGGTTGGTGCTGGTGTGGCACAGTGGTGGTTGCTGGTTGGCCCAGTGGTGGTGCTGGTGGGACAGTGGTGGTGCTGGTAGTGGCACAGATTTGGTGCTGGAGTGGCCAGTGGTGGTGCTGGTGTTGGCACTGCTGGAGGTGCTGGTGTGGCACCGAGTGTAGGCACAGTGTATTAATCAGGTGGGCACATAGGTGGAGCTGTTGTAGCACCGAGAGTGGTGCTGGTGTGGCACAGTGGAGTTGAGTTGTGCGCACAGGGGTGGTGCTGGAGTGGCACAGTGGTGGTGCTGTTGTAGCACAGTGGTGGTGCTGGTGTGGCACAGTGGTGGTGCTGGTGTGGCACAGTGGTGGTGCTGGTGTGGCACAGTGGTGGTGCTGGTGTGGCACAGTGGTGGTGCTGGTGTGGCACAGTGGTGGTGCTGTTGTAGAACAGTGGTGGTGCAATCTGGTGAGAGTCACAGGGTGGTGCTGTTTGGAGCACAAAGGTGGTAGCATGTGGGGCACAGTTGTTGGTGCTGTGGTAGCACTCGTGGTGGTGCTGCGTAGTGTGGCACTGAGGTGGTCGCGTTGTGGCACTGTGGTGCGTGCTGGTGTGGCACCAGTGGTGGAGCTGGTGTTGGCAACAGCTGGTGGGGTGGTGTGGCACAGTGGTGGTGCTGTCTGTGGCACAGTAGGTGCTTGCTGGTGTGGCACATTGGAGGTGCGGTGAGGCACTGTGGTGCGTGCTGGTGTGGCACAGTGGTGGTGCTGCGTGTGCTCCAGTGTGGTGGTGCTGTTGTAGCACAGTGGTGGTGCTGGTGTGGCACAGTGGTGGTGCTGTTGTGGCACAGTGGTGGTGCTGGTGTGGCACAGTGGTGGTGCTGGTGTGGCACAGTGGTGGTGCTGTTGTAGCACAGTGGTGGTGCTGGTGTGGCACAGTGGTGGTTTTTTGTGGTGTTGGACTCTGTGGATGGTGCTGGTGTAGCACAGTGGTGGGTGCTGGATTTGGCACAGTGGTGGTGCTGGTATGTGGACAGGGGTGGTGTGGTGTGGCTCAGTGGTGTGTGCTGTGGTGGGCACTGTGGTGGTGCTGGTGTTGGCAACCTGTGGTGGTGCTGATTGTGGCACAGGTGGATGGTTGCTGTTGTGGCACGTGGTGGTGCTGCGTGCTTGGCTACAGGGGTGGTGCTGGGTGTGGCACAGTGGTGGTGCTGGCTGTGGATCAGTGGGTGGTGCTGGTGTGGACAGAGGTGAGGGGGGGTGTGGCACAGTGTGATGTTGTGTGGCACAGAGTGGTGATGTGTGTGGCACAGTGGTGGTGCTGGTGTGGCACAGTGGGTGGGCTGGTGTGACACAGTGGAGGTGGCTGGTGTGGCTCCCAGGGGTGGTGTCTGGTGTGGCACAGTGGTGATGCTGGGGTGGCACAGTGGTGGGCTGGTGGGGGTGACAGTGGTGGTGGGGTGTGCATCAGTTGTTTGCTGCCGTGTGGACAGTGGTGGTGCTGGTGTTGGCACAGTGGTGGTGATGGAGTGGCTACAGTAGGTGATGATGCTGGTGTGGAAAGGGGTGGTGCTAGGTAGGTGGCAAGTGGTGATGCTGGTGTGGGGACTGTGGTGGTGCTGGATGTGGCACAGGGTAGGTGCTGGTTGTGGCACAGTGGTGTGAGCGGAGTGGCACAGGTTGTGGTGCTAGGGTGGCACAGTGTGGTGTGGGTCTGGCACATTGTATGTGCTGGATGTGGGGACAGAAGTGGTGCTGGTGTGTGGCACAGTGGTGGTGCTGTGTGGCCCCAGTGGTGGAGCTTGTATATGCCATATTTTGATTAGGAGGCACAGTGAGGTGATGCTTGTTTTGACAGTGGTGGTGCTGGT
>NW_026506970.1:0-38284 GCF_026875155.1 Cherax quadricarinatus | reverse complement strand
TCAAAGAGAAGGCCTAAAAAAACCGACGTTCACTTCGGGGATACAGGAGCCATAGAGGTACAAAGGATGATTGGAGATGACAGAGCGTCTAGTGAAAGTAATTTGGTGAGTTTTGGTACTTGAAAATTTAAACCCATGTGTGGTGGCCCAAGTGGAAACCGGTCGACTGCATGCTGGAAGAGAAACTGCAATGAGATGACAGTCAGCACCTGCACAAGCAATAGTGAAGTCATCAACATAGAGTGATGACCCAAATTTTGGGTGGAAAAAACAGAGGTCAAATCATTTTACAGCAAGGAGGAAAAAGTGTTGTGCTTAGAAACACACCCCTGAGGGAAAACCTTCAGCTTGGACGAAGTCCGGAAAAAGAACATTATTGACTCGAACACGGAAATGTTGTAAGTTAAAAAGTTCTTAAGGAAGGAGGGTAGATTGCCCGGAGGCCTAAGTAGTGGGCCTGGGCCAAAATATTATACCTCCAAGTTGTGTCATGTTGCCTTCTCAAAGTCAAAAAAATATGGCAATAACTGAGTGATTATTCGCAAAGGCATTACGAACATACGTATCCAAGGTAGTAAGGGGTCTAGGGTAGAACGGCCCTTACGAAAGCCATATTGACTAGCGGAGAGACTGTTGTGTGTGTCTAAATACCACATTAAACGTTGATTTACGAGACGTTCCATCACTTTGCAACCTGCACTAGTAAGACGATGGGACGATAGTGGGAGGCATCATGTCCTGTAGTACCGGTTTGCGGGAAAGGGAGAGCAATGGCAGATTTCCACAGCTGGGGAAGAACCCCTTGTGCCCAAATAAGATTGAAGAGGTGTAAGAGGACTACAAGGGCTGACCGATGTAAATTTGTAACATAAAAATATGAATGTCGTCAGGCCCAGCCGCCGATGATCGGCAAGCTGAGAGCGTTGTCTCCCGTTCTTGAAATGTAAAAGGCACATTATACTGTCTTCTCTGAGAGAAGAAAAGTCCAGGGTACTAACTTTCTGGCAGACTTTGAGGAAAGAAACGAGGGGGATAGATGGAGCCACAGAAATACAGACCAGGTATGTGGGCAAGTTCAATGGCAATGTCGAGAGGGTTTGCTACATCAACACCAGAGACCAGTAGAACAGGAGCCGGGTCAGGAAAGTATTTACCACTCAATTTCTCACTTTTTTCCAGACTGCACTCACAGGGGGAAGCAGGGGGTGATTTGGTGGGAAAAATTAGTCTCGCCAGCAAGTGCGTTTAGCTTTACGGATGACACGGCGAGCGATCGCATGCTTTGCTTAAAATCAAGAAGTCTCTCAGTGGTTCTATTGTACCGGTACCTGCCCCATGCAGCGTGTTTCAAACGTACTTGCACGAGCACAAGAGGAGACCACCAAGGCACGCACTTCTGAGGAATGCCCGCCTGAGGTTTGGATATAGAATGAGAAAGCTGCGGTTTTAAAAATGACGTCGAGAAGAGGTGTTGGAGCTCATCAATGGAGGGTGAAGAAGGAACCTCACTAAAAGCGTGAGTTGCGAGTAAAGATCCCAATTTGCCCGACCAAATTGCCCGCAAGGGCTATGGAAAGGTGGGAATAGGAAGGAGAAGTAAGAATGATTGGAAAATGATCGCTGTCATGTAAGTCCGTAGAACAGCCAGGTGAAGTTTTTAGTGCAGTGGAGGAAGAGCAATGATAGATGATGCAAGAAGAGTATGGACGAGGATAAAAGGGTGGGGTACCCGTATTTAAAACATGAAGGGGGTGAAAAACGAAATATGGATCTCCCATGGTTACAAACCTTACAGATGTGTGGACAGAGTGAACAGGCAAATGGGTGGCGGGGGTTTGGGACCTGTACATTACGCGCCAGAGTCACTTGTTTTTTGCTAACGAACTGCTAAATATCCATGGCCCAAAGATGATGTAGTGGAAGTTTTAGCAGTAAGGTCGGGAGAAGAACCAATACTAGTCATTGTTGGTTAGTCTACAAGCCTCACGCGCATTGCTAACATTCCCAGCAAATTCCAGGATTCAGCTTTGCCTTAAAAAATTAGGACCACTTGTCTGGAAAATTACTTCCAGGCTCTCGCACCCACATCTTGCTCCCTGGGGGGGGGATTTCAACTTAGGAGGGCATCCCTAAAATGGAGGAACTATAGCAAAAATATTATTGTTGCAGTATAACACGGATGGCAGATCTGATGAATCTCACACTCACGGAGCTTTTTATAATCTCTGACCACATAAAATTCAACTTAAAACAGCAAATATAGAGCATCCTACTAGACAGGAGAGGAATAACACTAGACTCACTTCACAGCAACAATGATGATCTGATACGAAAATGTCACCATATCAAACAAGATACAACATACTCCAGATCACAACATAATGAGAGTTCAGTCATGTATGCGCGAGCCAGCCCAGACGACCATAATGAGATTAGTCACGAAGGAGAGCATTCCACAAATCACCTTCAAGATAACAAAAACCATTAAAGATGGGTACCAAGGTGGGTAAACCAAGTCCTAACCGATATATAAGCTGGGGGGAAGAATAATACTAAGCAAACACAAGACCTCAATCTTATTGCCTAGAAACAGATTAACTCGGTTGGGCACTCGATGTACTGCACAAGGCGTTATTCCTCTAAGAAAAAGAGAGAATAGTGTAAAATAGGAAAAAGAGTACAGGCGCTCCTTTTCAGGCGACGGAAACGAAAGAAACTAAGAAAAAAAAAAGATATCTAAAAAGAAAAAAATAAAGAAAAAAGAATAACAAGAGCAGCTAAAAGAGGTCCTCAATATATCTGATAATGCGTAGGGAGACCACTGGTCAGAGAAATAGCAAGCATCGCCTTAGCTTAAAAAGAATCCTTTAGGAGTCAGGAAATGTCGCGGTGGAAAGAACTAAAAAAGCCATAAAATGAAATCGAAAAAAGAAACCCAAGTATTTCTTCTTCTATGCCAAATCAAAATCGAGAACAAAACGTCCAGTAATTGGGCCCTACTCGTCAAACAAGATGGGTCCTACACAGCACGATGGGACAGCAAGGAAAATGAGTGAAGCTATCAAGTCCCAATAATGACTCAGTTAGTTTTAGCAAGCATGCTAACCAAGAATGAGAGTCGAAGATCAAATGATTTTTTTATGAGGAGCCACAAAATTGATTAACACAAGCCAATCGATGTTTCATGACGCCAAATGACTTCGAACAGGCGAAATAGAATAAATAAATGACATGCCATGCATCTGGCCCCCCCCCCCCCTCCCCCCCCCCCCAGGGCAGATCATGGAACTCTGTGTTCATCAAGAACTGCAAGAAGACCCCTTATCACGAGCTTTTCCAACCTATGGAAAGAGGGAGCATGGACACGGGGACGGTCGTCCCACAGTTACTAAAACAATCAGACATCAGCCCCACTCCACAATAGGAGGGTACAGTATTAAAGCAACAGCAAAAGAAGAACTACAAGCTCACCAATATCCACTAAAACATCCCATATCATAAAAATCTTTTGAAAGGCGTCTCAAGAAGCAAGATCTCCACCCATCTAGAAACCATCAGTTAAACAACCCAGGGCAAAAACATCGCGGGACGCGTTTAGAACGGTCGATCCTGTCCTGTCTCAACTATTGGATCACTTACGACAAGGTCGCCTAAAGGCACTAGAAGATACATTCTCAGAATGCAGATGTGAATTAATAATATACAGACTTTTGCAAAAAGCCCTTCGGCTATGTGTGACCATGGGTGTAATAGCGCCACAAAAATGCGTCGCTAAAGAGAAGACCTAGACAGGAAAAAAGTCGGTCGATGGATTCTATAATTATCCTCACTAAACAGAACACAGAGAGTAGTCGTCAACAGGAGTAAAGTCCGAGGCAAGCCTACGGTGGAAAAAAAAAGCTTCTGCGTTCCACAAGAGGCCTCAGTACTATCGCTCCATCCTTGTTCCTCAAGTCCTCATATCCTGACATAGACAAGGATTGTCAGCCACTGCCCGTGGTCCTTCCTGTCGTGCAGTATGACAACCCGATTTCTGCAAAGAACAAGTGTTCTTCTATTGCTAAGACAACTGACTAAAAGCTCCAGCACGCGGACATCAATCACCAAATCTTTCAGTGGGCTGCAGAAAACATATGACAGTTCTGTACGATGCGAAGAAATTTCATATTACTCAGATCATGGTAAAACATGAGGAAATTAAATCCTTCATCAGAGTACAAACAAATTTGTCTGGCCACAAAATTAGAGCGAAACACCAAACGTCAAGACCTGGGAAGTGTTCATTGTCGGAGGATCTCATCCTTCAAGGACCATAAACAATTGTAATACAATCGCATCTGCTACAGAAAAAATGACAGGCATGGGTATGAGAACTCTTAAAAAACTTAGGGAGGCCAAGCCCATGATTGACACTCTTCAGGTTCACTTGTTTCTTTTGGCTGGGAATATTGTGCACCTAACAGCACTTTCAAGCAGGTTGAAAATTGCACGACTTAAGAAATGTACAGAGAACTTTCACGGCGCGCATAACGGAGTAAAACACCTCAAATTATGTGGCGGAGTGCTTGAGATTCCATAAAACCTGTTATTACCTGGAAAACGCGGAGGGAGAGATACATGGATTATATGTCACTGGAAAATCCTAGAGGACTAGTACCGAAACTTGCTATCACGAAAATCACTGTCAGCTACGAAAGAAAAAAGATCTTGGCAGAACGAATGCACCATCTACCACCCAATGAAAGCAGGGCTTGTCTCACCTTAGGCACGTTAGGAGACCATACAATAAGTGTCAGGGTGCCCAAGACTGTTCAACTGCTCCCAGCCACACATATAAGGGGGATTACCAAAGACCCTGGGGCAAGTCTTCAACGCTGGCACTGGACAAGCACACTAAAGTCAGTTCTCATGATCAGCTGTGCTGTGAGCTCGTACGTTGGTTTGTGTGGCTGCCCTGCAGGCAACAGCTAGTTGATCGCTCTGATCCACCAGGAGGCCTGGTCACGGGGGACCGGCGAGCGGGGGCGTTTGACACCCGGAAAACTCGTCAGTGTTAAACTCCAGGTCCAGGTGGGGCACAAATGGCACAACCTTAGACCGCATGCGGGAGAGAAAGAGCAAGAACTGTAATAAGGTTACAGTCAGAGACCCATGCACAAGCTATAGGGAAGGTCATCAAACATAAAGTGATGACCAAATAATTGGGATGGAAGGATAGAGGCCAGTGATCATTTTCAGCATGAGGGAGGAAAAGTGTAATTTGCGACCAATGAACACATCCCTGGGTGACACCTCAGCTTTGACAAGGGTCCAAGGTAGTGAGGAGCACATTTATTAACAGCCGGAACATGGTTAAAAAATTTTTGAAGGAAGGAGGGGGTAGTAGTTAGCTAGCCATGGACGTCCTAATCCTAAGGAGTGGGCTTGACGCGCGCCCAAAATATTTTATACCTCCTTTTGTTGTATCTTATGCCCTATATCAAGGTCCAAAAAACTATGGCTATAACTGACTGGGTTATATTCGCATGAAGGCATTTACTAAACTCACATGTAAACTTCCAAGCTGAGTAAGGAGGTTTCTAATAGGTAGTGATCGGCCTTACGAAGCCTATATTTGACTAGTGGAAAGCAGACTGTTGTGTGTCCACCCTAAATAACACATATAATACCGTTGATTTACCAGACGTTCCATCAACTTAGCAAACTGCACTGATAAGAGCTGCAATGGGATACAATAGTGGATGGCATAATTTCCGGTATAGTACCAGGTTTGCAGAAAGGCGAGAACAATTTGGTATCTTTCCTCAGCTGGGACAGAGAACATCTTCGTGACAAATAAGATTGAAGTACGGTGGTGTAAGAGGGTACAAGAGCTGGACTGATGTAAATGTTTTGATAAACATTCGAATATGAATATGGTCGTCAGGCCCAGCTGCGTAATAGGCAAGCTGAGAGTGTCGCCTCCAGTTCCTGAAGTGTTAAAAAGGCACATTATATGGTTCTTCAATGAGAGAAGGAATATGTCCAAGGGTGGACTATCACGCTCTTCTGGCCAGACTTGAGGAAAGAAAACGATGGGCCGTAGTGAAGCCCCTGAGAATTATGGGCCAGGTGAAATTGCCAATCTTCAATGCGCAATGTCAAGAGGAGTTTGCTATATCACACTCACAGTAACTTGCAGAAACAGGAGCGGAATCAGGAGAGTATTACACTCGGTTTTCCGTACTTTTTCAGACTGCACCTCATAGAGGAGAAAGACAAGGTGTATGGTCGGAAAACATTAATCTCGCCAAGCAAGTGGCGTTTAGCATCACGATGACACAAAACTCAAGATGTCTCTCATGTGGTTCTCATTGTACCGGTAGCTGCCCCACGCAGCGCATTTCTAAAGTGTTTATGCACCATGAGCACCAAGTAGGGTGACCACCATGGCACACACTTCTGAGAATGGCCTGCCTGAGGTTTTTGGGGGGGGATAGAATGAGAAGGCTGCAGATAAAACCCGAAATGTAGTGAGGAGGGTGGTTGTAAGAAACGTCTCATTCAATGGGAGGATGAAGAAGAGCAACCTCACTAAAAAAGCAGTTAGTTGCGAGTGTAAAGGGTTCCAATTTCCCTCGATCAATTTAGCACCCAGGCGACTCGCGCCCTACGAAGAGAGTGGTTGAATATGGAGAGAAGAGAGTAAGTTTGATTGGAAAAGTGAGATCGCACTTTGGTATGGGGAAGTTGGTATTAGTGCAGACCAGGTTAAGAGTCTAGTTTGCACTTTAGGAAGAGCTACACAGAACCTGAGAGATCGATGCAAGAGAGTGTATGAGTACAGAGGATCAAATGTTGGGTGGGAGTACCCGTATTTAAAGCATTGAGGGGGGTGAGAAGGAAGCGAAGAGCAAAAGCCTCCAACTGAATGCACATGTTAGTCACAATAAGACCCCAGAGGGATAGGCGCTGGGCATAAAATCGCCAAGGAGAACAGAAGTTGGTGGAGGGGCTGGTTTTGGTGGGTTTAGGTGAGGGTAAGGATGTAACCAGGCAAATCGGGGATAGATAATTGGGCCTGAGGAAGGAGAGAGCATGTAAAGGAACCATGTTGAGTTGATTAAACCGCCTTTTCCGTTTCTTATTCAAGTTGATACGGGCCTCCTGACAAAGTGTAATGTAAGTGAGGTAATGAACAAATAGTTGACGGGACAAATTTATGATTCTCATAGGAAGAAGTAGCACCTTTCCATTTAAAGGGTCCCAACGTCCGAATAAGACATCCAAAGGAATACAATAAAAATTATAGGCTTGTGATGGGTTGGTGGAACACAGCGGGCTGAGTGTATTTTGGTTCTTGTTAAGCAAACACCAACAGAGGAAAAACCGGGAGGAAAGCAACCTTCTGAAGCTTTACTCCGATTACCTACAGTGACGGCCGCGCGAATGTTGGTTATAGGATGTATCACTGTAATATGCCAATGATACGCGGCAAATGAGGAAAATACCAGGAATCCGCAGGCAAGGGCACCTACCAGACTAGAGGGGTTAGATAAGTTTAGTGCAGTGGCATCGGGAAAAACGGTCATTCAGCGAAGGAATGGAGCATTACGAAGCATGGGAAAGTTGTGGAGACGGAGGAGAGGGGGAAAAAAAAGAAAGGAACAGGAGATGGATCAGTGTTCCATTGAAGTTTTATGTCTCTGCAATATATTCTGAAAATAGCTTCAAATATTTCTGAATTCAAAATATTGTAGTATGGGAGACAATTAATTGGAGGATAGGAAGGAGGAGGTTGGAGTAAAGATTAGGTGAATATTTGGATGGAACTGTACTAACAGTAGGGGGGGTGGAGAAAGCATCATGTTGGGAATCTGGAGAAGGAGTGTGGGATGGAGGCAGATGAAAAGACGGCAGAAAACCTGGAAGGCGGGCCCAGATTAAAAGAAGAGGGAGAAGGAAACTTGGAAAATTGGGGAGGGGGACAGTGGTAGAAAGGTACAGAATAGAGGAGGATGAAACCCTCACACATTGTAATAGTAGAGCCGAGTCGAGAGGGAAACTAAGAAACCTCAGAGGTACAGAGTCCGGGGAAAGGTAATATGTAGGAGGGGGGAAAAGAAAGGGAAGGAGGGGGCAAAGATTTTTGAGCAAAAGGGGAATTTTTTGGACTGTCTGAGAAGTAGGGGTTCGATTGTTAGAAGATGTGTACAAGGTAACTCGTCCTATACCGGGGCTTGTGAGGAGACTCAAAAGGACCGTCAGAACAGGACTGAGGGGTTTGAAGTAGGGATGTCTGAGCCCTGGACAGCTCAACAAGAATGGAATTAGATAACTCTCGGAGTGATTATGGGCATGGGTAGATTAGGCTACAGAGGTGGGCTGAGATGGGACCATCAGAAGTGGAGGGAGGATTGTGTCAGAAACACGAGAACAGGGAAACACAGGGATAGGTCTCCCTTGGAGGCAGAGATGAGAGAAAATGGCCATCTACTAGTTATACAATAAGGGCGAGACTTTCTGCCTCTTTGAAGAATGAGATTTCCACGCTCATTTATCAAGTAGAGACCTGGCAATCGGCGGGAGAGTACGAAGGGTGGAGACCTCCATGACAATTAAGGCAAGAGGGGGGGTGTTGACTTCAAGAGTATTATTAAGAATGGTATCGACACACACAGATGGGGCATTCGGCCATGGATCTGCTAATATTTCGCTGAGGTGACCAAATTGCCGGCAATTTTCCTACACTGTATGCAGGGTTGTTGTAGGGATCACCTTTACAAACTTGGTAACCTTTGTCTCTGCTACATATAGAACAGAGGTTGGGAGTTCACGACTGTTGGAAAAGTTAATCGAGCTCATGCAAGGGTATGTCTCCACGCGGGCAGGAAGGACGTACGTAGGTGTCTACTTGGTGGATTGGGGGAGATTTTAGTTCATGCAGCTATTTGAGGATGTCATTGCCAACATGTCTGGAAAAAATTCTGTTAGACCACTGTATGGAGCAGAAATGACTAGTACTATCCTACTGGGTATTGAGGAAATGTTGTTTTTCGGATTAGTGACAGGAATAGTATCGATATGTGAAAGAAGAGAAAGATCATGAGCTTTATCGGCAGGTTAGCAATTCTGGAACAGTGATCAGCCATACAGGCCTCTTAAGAGCCTGAAAGGAAATATCTCTAACAAACATGGCATAGGGGAGCGCTTTGCAATACTATGGTCAGAATGATAAGGCAAAAAGACAATAGAGGAAGTTGGTCTTTTAAAGGAATATTTAGTCAATTGGTGCATTCTGAAAACTGAAGCTTGGAAAAGGACAGCGCTGGAACATGTTGATCTTTTCACGAGTAGAACGCTAGGGGAGAAGGCGGGCGAAGTATTTATCATCATCAGGCAATTGTCGTGGCCAATTTTACGAGTGCGGGAACCAGAGTTGGTCGACAAATGGGATGGGTCGGTTTGATTCGACAATTCTGTTGCCAGACCGTTAGAGGGGAGGGAAGAAGCCGGAGTTAGCAAGTCAAGGGAAGAGTGGGCGGTCAGCAGGACAAAAATCGGAAAAGATTGTCCAGTCGAAACCCGGGTATCCTGAAGCAGAGGTGATGAAAATATTTGAAAAAGGCACCAGCAAGAGGTACAGGGGTATCAGGGTATGTGGCTTGAATGGAAGTGGTTCAAAAAATGGGGGGTGCTAATGTAGGTAGAAAGGAGTTGTTGGGCCCAGGGGTAGCAGACCGACTTCACGGACTTTTTTTACCAACACTAGGGCTTCCATAGGTTAGGTTACTTCTTTCTGTTTTTAAGAAAAAAAAAGAAGGACACAACAAAAAGAAAAAAAGAAAAAAAAAAAGAATTAAAATAAGGGGGCACTAGGGAATAAATAGTGTTTCCTAGGACGGAAATGATGATAAGGGCCAGGAATCCGCCTTCCGTGCAGGATCAAATAGCGCAGATACAGCATGGAACCCTATGCTCTATAACCTACCCTTTCATGCCAGTTAACTAGCAAATCTGGGGATAGCAACCTCACATCTGCCGAGCTTACCTTCATGTGGACAAAAGCAGGGTGGCACCGGATATCGCCAGACAAAGCATACCTCCTTGGCACACCCCCCGGAATCCGAAGAAAAAGGCATCTGATCCAGAAATACACACATCTTCACGAAAAGAGACACCCAAAGCCTCGCCCCCTGGGAGACCGGAGAAGGATTGAGACATCCACCAAGAGCAATCCAGATTTTTATTCTACGGCAAGAACTACACCACCACCGCCAAGATAATCTCAATGGCCAAATGGGAGAATGGACCCTTAGGCTTACCCTAGTTTCCCCCTAAACTAGGGAACTAGCGTGCCTGTGGGGGGAAAAATCCCAAGGCCAAAAAAGAGGAAGGAAGGCAAAAGGGAGGGACGTGGGGCAAGGCAGGTTGGAGGAAAGGAAAAGGGGAGGATGGGAGAGTGATAGGGAAAGGGAGGAGGATTGGGGGGTAATTAGGCTTCACGCTCTGTGGAAGGAGGACAAACAGGGTTCTTTTTTTAGCTTTTATTCCTCGGAACCAAGAGATCTTCACCAGATCGCGCTACTGAAGGGAGCCCCCCGTGAAGAGGCCACTTGCCCGAGCAGAGGCTAGTGATACATTGCCACGTTCAGAACTTCTTTTTGATTATAATAATATCACCTGGGACATGTGTTACTGATAGCTATTACTCATACTGCATGAGCGTCAAGGCTCTGCTTCACAGCCTCTGTTGATACCAAAAAGCGAAGTATCACGCGCGCGGTCGCTCAAAACATTGCAGATAACCTTACTTAACTACTCTCTATTCTCACTCTGACGGGTAGTTGTTGTTTAACTGCACTGAGCCTCGATAAACTAACCTTTTTTCTGGGATGGGCACATAGTGATGCCACCAGAATCAAAGTGGCCATAATGGCTCTCGGACACATTGGAACAAACATAATTTGGCCTCAAGTTCAGACCCAGCAAAATACTTCTTATGAAATATACCCTATAGTGTGGAATTGGGAGCTCATTTATTTTAAATGTTGTGGCCTTAAACCAATGAAAACCCCCTGCTGAGACACTGTGGAAATGCATGACAGCTTATTATACACAAAAGCAATCCTGTAGGCTAAATGTTCTTCACCTGCTGCAGACTGTATCTAGGGAGGTCAGACTAGTTTGGTACTGGTGAGCTCTGGGTGGATGTTTGTCCTTATCAGAGATTTGTGTTGTAATGAGACGTCCTTAGGGGGCAAAACAATGGTATCCTTACCTAGGTTATAAAGCCCTCACTGTCCGAGCAGCATTTCCCCTTCTATAATTTTGTTAATTTGGGCAGTCTCTCTAATTTTGGAGACCAGATGTTCTGTTGTTCAAACATTTCCCAACAGGTGTTTGTTCTCCCTAAGGGAAGATGCGGTGATGGATTAATTGCCATCTCAGGAATGATTTTAGAATTGCCCCTATAAAAAAGATGTTGCCAGGGACTTTGTTCCCTCCCAACCCGGTGGGAAGCCAAACAGGCCATTGCCAGAGAGCGTAGACTGTGCTAGGATCCATTGATTTTCAGGGGACATCATTGAACTTTTTTCGAGTCAAGTGAATTTACTAGCAGCTTTGAAGAGGTTGTGCTGCTTTGAGAAGTGTAGTCTGCATCCCTGGTAGATTGTTTGAATTTGATTGCAGCCATCTTTTATGTTCCTCTGTAGGAAGGTCATAGTCAGGGTGGCGCTTGTCGTTCTGTCTGCTGGGAGGGGCACGTTAGTTCTTCCAGATAGAAGCCTTCACAAGACCTGGGACACTCATTGCATGCACAGATGTTGAGCACTTGTGGGAATATTGAGTACAACAATTTCTGGTTGGCACACCTGAGAATGATGCCCTTGTGGAGATGAGAGGCTCTCCACAAATGTTGGCTATGCCCTTGGGAACTCTGCACAACCCCCTTACAATGGCATGTGGAAATTGCTGACCTGAGAGGAATGTACAGAAAACTTTTCATGACACATAACTACGATTAAAGCACCTAAATTACTTGGGAACGGTTTGAAGGAAACCCTTGATCTATATTCCCTGGAACACAGAAAAGAACAGAGAGATGCACTGGAAATCCCTAGAGGAGGATTAGTACCTAACACACACAAAAAATCACTCCCTATGAGAGCAAAAGATTTGCATCAAGATACAACATTTACCCGACTGAAAAGTAGGGATGCATGGGAGTACCTAAGAGACAACCCAAATAATTGTCTATGGGCCTCAAGAGATCTGTTCAATGGGCTCCCAGCCATACTTCAGGCGGCGGGATTACCAATAGGTACCCCTGGCTGTCTTCAAGGAAGGCGCTTGGACCGAATCACTGACTCTCTGTCAGTACTACTTCCAGGCCCGCGCTGCAGTTTGTTTTATTGTCGCGTTTCAGTTATGTGCTGCCAGAAATTAAACAGCATCTGTTTGATTCAGGACCTGAAATCCTCACCAATAGAGGCAATGGTCTTACCTACTGGGCTGCAGGGGTGTTGAACTACTTCTGGAAACACTCTCCAGGGGGTTAAACCTTGTGACATTGCTGGCATCAGTTGGGCATGGGGGAGGTAAACCACAGATTCGGAGAAAAACCATGGGTGAAGGGATGGCATGTATGTTTACTTCATGCGTGCATGATCCTCACACACACAAACATACTTACACGTTAGGAAGTATTTCTTCAGTCTTAGCAGTAGTTAGGAAGTGGAAATAGTTGTCTGGGCATAAGCGAATATTAGTCTCTTGGAGTCTACCTGGGTGGGCATTCCGGGATCAACGCCCCCGCGGCCCAGTCACAAGCCAGGCATCCTGGGTGGATCAGGGCCTGATCAATGAGGGACTAGTTACTGCTTAGCGCACACACACAAATGTCAATGTCAATGAACCCACACAGCCCGGCTGATCCGGCACCGTATCACTTTAGGTATCTGTGTCCAGCTCCTCTTGAAGAACAACCAGGGTCTTCTGTAATGGCCCCTTATTGCTGGTGGGAGGGCTGTTGAACAGTTCTTGGGCCCTGGAACACTTATTGTGTTTTTTTTCTCTTTAGTGTACCAGTGACGACCCCTACTTTTCACTGGGGGGTATGTTGAATTGCCGGCAAGTCTTTTGTTTACCGTATGGAGCGATTTTTGCTGTGTGGCATATTAGGGACTCAGATCCTCAGAAATTCTTCAAGGTGTAGATTATGGATATACCTCTCTCCGCCTGCCACTCTAGGTGAGTACAAGTCAAGTGCTCCAGGTGCTCCCAGTAGTTAAAGGTGTTTGATGGAAATACTTATTACGTGCAGTTAAAAGAGTCTCTGTACATTCTCTAGCTACGGACAAATTTCACCTAGCTCCTTTGAAGGGGGTATGTTAAATTGTTGCAGCAGTATTCCAGCTAAGCAGAAAGAATAAGTGGATTTAAAAAGGATCATCCATGACGCTTAGCATCTCTTGAGTCTTGAATGTTCATCAATATCACATCCTATCAGTTTCTAGCAGATGTGATAGTGGCATTGTTGTGTGGTCCTTGAAGGTGAGCGTCTATCGGACATACACAACCCAAATCCATTTCAGACATAGGACTCTTTTCCAACTCTATTGTGTGATTGGAGTAGTTCATTAGTATGCCCTCAGTTCCAGTTATTAATTTTCCTCCAGTTTTCCATAACAAGGTATAGGATTTGTCTTCATTGAAACATCCATTATTAAGGTTCTCTTGTGCATTGGAAAAGACAGTGGTTTAGATATCTTCTTGGAGCCTTCTGCCGTGTCACTCAAATGGATAGTAGCTGCATCCTTTATGGATGGAAAATCACCCTCGACACAGCTGGTTGCTATAGCCGTTAGCTGTGACTCTATTTCGATGACAGTGTTATGGCCCCATTTTAGGAAAGTCTTGAAAAGGGAAAACGGGAGGTTACAGAGCTCTAATGGTCAGAATTTGTTAGTGCGACAGAGGTTCCAGTGACTCTCAAGCTGGTTCCTACAGCGCGCATTTAAAGAAGTTGGAAGTAACCCCAGAAAAGGGACTTGACTTAACCCTCAATGTCTCAATGGAAGGGGCGATTCCCCTTCTAAACACAGTCAAGAAGTAATGGCTCTCCCCCTCCTCACATCCATCAAATCATCACCAAGATTTCAATAAAAAGTAAGTGTCATGTAATTGTGAAGCCTGCTTTTTCAGTTTGTGTTGTACTCTAGAAAAATTACATTTTTTGTGGTTTAAAAAAATTTTTTTTTTTTCATACTTTTGGGTTTTGGTTCTTGCACGGGAATTAATTTTATTTCAATTATTTCTTATGGGGGAAAATTAATTAGCATAGCGAAACATTTCGCATAACGGACCAGGCCCTCTTGCACGGATTAAGATTTCGCTTTGCGGGGGGGTTGTTGGTGTTTCTCCACTGTAGTTATCTGGTTTTAAATTATTTATCAATTAATCAGTTTATTAGTTATTATTTATCAAGAGAAGTTTATTAATCAATTATGTATTTGGTTATTAATAGTTATTTATCAGATATTATTCTAATTATTTATTTATCAATATTAGTTTAGTTTAGCAATTAGTTATCAGTTATAAATTAGTTTTATCAATTATTTGGCAAGCTGTTATTTAGGTAATTATCAGTCAGTTAATGACTTATTATTTCTGTCATTATAGATAATCAGTTTAATTAATTATTAGTTATTAATTTAATACTATTTACTTAGACCAGTTAATTAGAGTGTACTGTTATCAATTAGTTATTTATCTGGTATTGATTAATAATTCCCTTCCCTCTTGCTGCCCGATACCCGTGCATCTTCCCTGCCCGGCCAGGAATTATTTTAATAAAAAAGAAGCTCTAAACCACAAGGGCTATACTCTCGCTACGTATGACAGGGCAAGGAAGGAAAAGCGAGGGTATCAGGTGAGAAAGAGGAAGAAGGAGAATATTAGTAAGAGTTTATGGGAGGGACAGTGGGGCAGGGGATTAGTGCAGGGGCGGCAGAGGGTAGCAAGGAGGATTGATCGGTCTTTTAGAAAGGGGTTGGGGTCCGAGTGCAACAGGTATCGTCATCAGAGTTTGTGGAGTGAGTAATCAGTTGTTGTCAAGAATTCAGTGAGAGAAGTCAGGATTACAAGACGAGGGTCCTACAGCATGCAAGGGAAGTTAAAGAACGGAGAGTGTTAGAGCGGGAGATGAGGTTGAGGGTATGTGTAAATTCTGCATGCTCGTTTGGTAGAGGGGGCAGTCTATCAGAATGCTAAATGATACTGAACCTGACACATCTGACGAGAGGGAACAGAGCCGCTGCCGCTCATGAGATACACAACGAGGCCCATGAGTTAAGACGCGTGTGGCCAAATGCGAAGACAGGAGAGAAGCAAGTCTGTCCAACCTCGGACACTGATGTCAAGACGCGCCAAGTACCCTTTACTCGGTTAATAGAACGAAAGTATGCGTTACCGAGTAGATTGGACCATGTTGTCTTGCCAAATGGGTGTGAAGGTGGGGGCATGCTATTTCAGCAAATTAGTCCATAAACTGGAACAACCTCTATATTGAAACTGGTAGGTCAAATGTACTGCTGACCACACAGCAGTGTCTGCTTGTTCACTCCTATGCCTTTTATTGAGTCAACATGAACAAGGACCCAACAAAAAATCATATTTTATGCTTGGTAGAAATATGGCATAGCCAAAGTTGAATACAGAGGAACTAGGGACTGGAGGTGTATCAATTTTTCGTAATATAAGGACCTGTAGAGGAACTAAGGGAAGAAGATCTGAGGGACACCAGACTCTCTAATGATGGAATGATAAAGGGAATAGCATTGCACATACGGATAAGTGCTGCAAGAATGGATACATTCTGCTGTATTAAAAAAAGCTACTGAGGATAGTAAAATGTGCTCGCACGACACTGGAAACACTGCTGCGAATTCCGACCCCATCAAGAAGACTTAACGGTGAGCCATCTGTGTTACACTCGTTGGCCCATGAGAATAGGTGTGGTCAAGAAAAAAGAAGAGCGGGGGAAGCTACCGTGAAGGCAATTTGGCTTTCACGTCAAAGGGAAGTAGAGAAAAGAAACCCAGACTCTAGAACAGCTCGCGAACTTCCCCAGGGGAGGGGCAGGGAAGAACCAAAAAAAAAAAAGAGAAAAGTGAGATGCTCTACATGTGAACTTAGAAAGGTACGTGGTTTAAATGAGGGGTGAAAGTTATAGATAAGAAGAGAAAAGGGACGGAGCAAACAGAGGCAACTGAACAAATTAATGTTTCTACTTACATTCATTGACTATTCTATACAGTGGACCATCAGCTAACGAATCATTAATACCGTTCCTGAAAGCTCGTTCTATGCTGAGGAAAATTTTCATTAGCTGAATTAATTTTCCCCATAAGAAAATATATTCGAAATCAAATGGAATCCATGCAAGAAACCCCTCAAAGTACGAAAAAAAAAAAAAAAAAAAATTTACCACATGATGCAATATTAATTTTTAATACACACAAACTGCACTTACCTTATTGAAGATCTGGTGATGATTTGATGGAGATGGGAGTAGAGAGGGAAGTGTGTGTGGATGTTTAGTTATGTTTAGTAGGGGAATCACCTTCCATTAAGCGTCTTGAGGTGTATACAAGTCTTTTTCCAGGGTTACTTCCCTTTTCTTTTTTAATGCCACTAGGTCCAGCTTGAGAGTCACTGATCTCTGTTGCACAAACATATCTGGTCCATAGAAGGCCTTGTAATTCCCGTTCCTTTTAATGATTTTGTCTAAAGTAGAGTAGCACAACATTGTCATTGCATAATAGTCCACCAGCATGGCCTGCAATTAAAATACGCTTTGTGAGGGTGGAAATTTTTATCTATATTTAGGTTTCCACTTTTCAAGCCACTTTGTGCACATTTCCTTAATCCTCTTTCTGCATTTCCATAGTAATGTCTCCACCCTTATTCTAGCACGGGATTGGCTCTTAAAGCTTTCATTGGGGCCCATGGCGACTTATTTTGCAGGTAAAATCATTATTAAAAGTTGCTGTGATAATAATGTGAAAACGTCTACGATTTATGCGTGGATGCGACCAGCAACTCGCTGGCTTGTAATCACTGGCACCCACAGGGACAACTGAGACGCGCATGATCAGGCCACATGTGGACGCGCGTCTCGAATGAATCGCATAGTGTGGAATTTTTTACCATTAGCGAGGCAAATTTTTTGCGTTAAATGTATCGTATGCTGGATAATTTATATGTAAGGTGATGCCATTGTTAGCTGATGGGAGTCCATGTATTTGGGAAGGATTGTGGAGGGATCATGCGAGTGAACATAGTAATGCGATCTACGGAATGGGCAATCATGGCGATTTAGGACAAGGATTGGATATGCGCCTTCTGCATAGGGAGGCTCTCAACACGCGCGGAAGGAAAGAACAAAAAAGCTAATCTCAGCTACATAAAACGTTAATCCTCCTGGTGATACGATGGATTAGAGGCCCAAGAGAGTAGTAGTAGAGAGGCTTGACTGAATAGATCTGATCACTATTAATCGAGTTTCAATAAAATTGAGGGCTGAATGTAGGTGAATGAAGAAGGAGCTCGTCGATCAGCTTCCCCATGAAAGATTGAGCATGGGGTTTGTTTTTTTATGAGAAGTTCAGCTGGAACTGTGACAAGTTGCCTTCAGAGTGTAAATGTGAGGTTTTCCAAGAAATAATATTACTAGGTCAAAGATAGAGGCCTAGAGAACTGGACCATATCAGTCAGTATACGTGAGACCAGAGAGGTACAAAAGGATGATCAGAGTTGACAGAGCATCTAGAGAAAGTAATTGGGGGATTTTTGGAACTGGAAAATTTAAACCATGCATTCATGGAGTGGAATCCACAGTCCGATGGCATCCCCTCCACTCCAAACCAAAGATACAGATGCTTAATGCCGGAAAAAATCTTTCCCCCCCCCCCTCAGTTTACCACAATACCACCAGTGATAAACATTCTTCTTTAGCAAATATTACAGGTCCTAAAGCCAGTAAGCAACAAAACAAAATACTCCTCATTTATCCGATGGACTGCTTGCAGAGGAGAGGGCAAAAGGCAATGTTCGCGGCTTTTCACTGAGGACCCACATAAAGGATCACTTGGACGAAACGAAATATGGATCTCCCATGGTTACAAACCTTACAGATGTGTGGACAGAGTGAACAGGCAAATGGGTGGCGGGGGTTTGGGACCTGTACATTACGCGCCAGAGTCACTTGTTTTTTGCTAACGAACTGCTAAATATCCATGGCCCAAAGATGATGTAGTGGAAGTTTTAGCAGTAAGGTCGGGAGAAGAACCAATACTAGTCATTGTTGGTTAGTCTACAAGCCTCACGCGCATTGCTAACATTCCCAGCAAATTCCAGGATTCAGCTTTGCCTTAAAAAATTAGGACCACTTGTCTGGAAAATTACTTCCAGGCTCTCGCACCCACATCTTGCTCCCTGGGGGGGGGATTTCAACTTAGGAGGGCATCCCTAAAATGGAGGAACTATAGCAAAAATATTATTGTTGCAGTATAACACGGATGGCAGATCTGATGAATCTCACACTCACGGAGCTTTTTATAATCTCTGACCACATAAAATTCAACTTAAAACAGCAAATATAGAGCATCCTACTAGACAGGAGAGGAATAACACTAGACTCACTTCACAGCAACAATGATGATCTGATACGAAAATGTCACCATATCAAACAAGATACAACATACTCCAGATCACAACATAATGAGAGTTCAGTCATGTATGCGCGAGCCAGCCCAGACGACCATAATGAGATTAGTCACGAAGGAGAGCATTCCACAAATCACCTTCAAGATAACAAAAACCATTAAAGATGGGTACCAAGGTGGGTAAACCAAGTCCTAACCGATATATAAGCTGGGGGGAAGAATAATACTAAGCAAACACAAGACCTCAATCTTATTGCCTAGAAACAGATTAACTCGGTTGGGCACTCGATGTACTGCACAAGGCGTTATTCCTCTAAGAAAAAGAGAGAATAGTGTAAAATAGGAAAAAGAGTACAGGCGCTCCTTTTCAGGCGACGGAAACGAAAGAAACTAAGAAAAAAAAAAGATATCTAAAAAGAAAAAAATAAAGAAAAAAGAATAACAAGAGCAGCTAAAAGAGGTCCTCAATATATCTGATAATGCGTAGGGAGACCACTGGTCAGAGAAATAGCAAGCATCGCCTTAGCTTAAAAAGAATCCTTTAGGAGTCAGGAAATGTCGCGGTGGAAAGAACTAAAAAAGCCATAAAATGAAATCGAAAAAAGAAACCCAAGTATTTCTTCTTCTATGCCAAATCAAAATCGAGAACAAAACGTCCAGTAATTGGGCCCTACTCGTCAAACAAGATGGGTCCTACACAGCACGATGGGACAGCAAGGAAAATGAGTGAAGCTATCAAGTCCCAATAATGACTCAGTTAGTTTTAGCAAGCATGCTAACCAAGAATGAGAGTCGAAGATCAAATGATTTTTTTATGAGGAGCCACAAAATTGATTAACACAAGCCAATCGATGTTTCATGACGCCAAATGACTTCGAACAGGCGAAATAGAATAAATAAATGACATGCCATGCATCTGGCCCCCCCCCCCCCTCCCCCCCCCCCCAGGGCAGATCATGGAACTCTGTGTTCATCAAGAACTGCAAGAAGACCCCTTATCACGAGCTTTTCCAACCTATGGAAAGAGGGAGCATGGACACGGGGACGGTCGTCCCACAGTTACTAAAACAATCAGACATCAGCCCCACTCCACAATAGGAGGGTACAGTATTAAAGCAACAGCAAAAGAAGAACTACAAGCTCACCAATATCCACTAAAACATCCCATATCATAAAAATCTTTTGAAAGGCGTCTCAAGAAGCAAGATCTCCACCCATCTAGAAACCATCAGTTAAACAACCCAGGGCAAAAACATCGCGGGACGCGTTTAGAACGGTCGATCCTGTCCTGTCTCAACTATTGGATCACTTACGACAAGGTCGCCTAAAGGCACTAGAAGATACATTCTCAGAATGCAGATGTGAATTAATAATATACAGACTTTTGCAAAAAGCCCTTCGGCTATGTGTGACCATGGGTGTAATAGCGCCACAAAAATGCGTCGCTAAAGAGAAGACCTAGACAGGAAAAAAGTCGGTCGATGGATTCTATAATTATCCTCACTAAACAGAACACAGAGAGTAGTCGTCAACAGGAGTAAAGTCCGAGGCAAGCCTACGGTGGAAAAAAAAAGCTTCTGCGTTCCACAAGAGGCCTCAGTACTATCGCTCCATCCTTGTTCCTCAAGTCCTCATATCCTGACATAGACAAGGATTGTCAGCCACTGCCCGTGGTCCTTCCTGTCGTGCAGTATGACAACCCGATTTCTGCAAAGAACAAGTGTTCTTCTATTGCTAAGACAACTGACTAAAAGCTCCAGCACGCGGACATCAATCACCAAATCTTTCAGTGGGCTGCAGAAAACATATGACAGTTCTGTACGATGCGAAGAAATTTCATATTACTCAGATCATGGTAAAACATGAGGAAATTAAATCCTTCATCAGAGTACAAACAAATTTGTCTGGCCACAAAATTAGAGCGAAACACCAAACGTCAAGACCTGGGAAGTGTTCATTGTCGGAGGATCTCATCCTTCAAGGACCATAAACAATTGTAATACAATCGCATCTGCTACAGAAAAAATGACAGGCATGGGTATGAGAACTCTTAAAAAACTTAGGGAGGCCAAGCCCATGATTGACACTCTTCAGGTTCACTTGTTTCTTTTGGCTGGGAATATTGTGCACCTAACAGCACTTTCAAGCAGGTTGAAAATTGCACGACTTAAGAAATGTACAGAGAACTTTCACGGCGCGCATAACGGAGTAAAACACCTCAAATTATGTGGCGGAGTGCTTGAGATTCCATAAAACCTGTTATTACCTGGAAAACGCGGAGGGAGAGATACATGGATTATATGTCACTGGAAAATCCTAGAGGACTAGTACCGAAACTTGCTATCACGAAAATCACTGTCAGCTACGAAAGAAAAAAGATCTTGGCAGAACGAATGCACCATCTACCACCCAATGAAAGCAGGGCTTGTCTCACCTTAGGCACGTTAGGAGACCATACAATAAGTGTCAGGGTGCCCAAGACTGTTCAACTGCTCCCAGCCACACATATAAGGGGGATTACCAAAGACCCTGGGGCAAGTCTTCAACGCTGGCACTGGACAAGCACACTAAAGTCAGTTCTCATGATCAGCTGTGCTGTGAGCTCGTACGTTGGTTTGTGTGGCTGCCCTGCAGGCAACAGCTAGTTGATCGCTCTGATCCACCAGGAGGCCTGGTCACGGGGGACCGGCGAGCGGGGGCGTTTGACACCCGGAAAACTCGTCAGTGTTAAACTCCAGGTCCAGGTGGGGCACAAATGGCACAACCTTAGACCGCATGCGGGAGAGAAAGAGCAAGAACTGTAATAAGGTTACAGTCAGAGACCCATGCACAAGCTATAGGGAAGGTCATCAAACATAAAGTGATGACCAAATAATTGGGATGGAAGGATAGAGGCCAGTGATCATTTTCAGCATGAGGGAGGAAAAGTGTAATTTGCGACCAATGAACACATCCCTGGGTGACACCTCAGCTTTGACAAGGGTCCAAGGTAGTGAGGAGCACATTTATTAACAGCCGGAACATGGTTAAAAAATTTTTGAAGGAAGGAGGGGGTAGTAGTTAGCTAGCCATGGACGTCCTAATCCTAAGGAGTGGGCTTGACGCGCGCCCAAAATATTTTATACCTCCTTTTGTTGTATCTTATGCCCTATATCAAGGTCCAAAAAACTATGGCTATAACTGACTGGGTTATATTCGCATGAAGGCATTTACTAAACTCACATGTAAACTTCCAAGCTGAGTAAGGAGGTTTCTAATAGGTAGTGATCGGCCTTACGAAGCCTATATTTGACTAGTGGAAAGCAGACTGTTGTGTGTCCACCCTAAATAACACATATAATACCGTTGATTTACCAGACGTTCCATCAACTTAGCAAACTGCACTGATAAGAGCTGCAATGGGATACAATAGTGGATGGCATAATTTCCGGTATAGTACCAGGTTTGCAGAAAGGCGAGAACAATTTGGTATCTTTCCTCAGCTGGGACAGAGAACATCTTCGTGACAAATAAGATTGAAGTACGGTGGTGTAAGAGGGTACAAGAGCTGGACTGATGTAAATGTTTTGATAAACATTCGAATATGAATATGGTCGTCAGGCCCAGCTGCGTAATAGGCAAGCTGAGAGTGTCGCCTCCAGTTCCTGAAGTGTTAAAAAGGCACATTATATGGTTCTTCAATGAGAGAAGGAATATGTCCAAGGGTGGACTATCACGCTCTTCTGGCCAGACTTGAGGAAAGAAAACGATGGGCCGTAGTGAAGCCCCTGAGAATTATGGGCCAGGTGAAATTGCCAATCTTCAATGCGCAATGTCAAGAGGAGTTTGCTATATCACACTCACAGTAACTTGCAGAAACAGGAGCGGAATCAGGAGAGTATTACACTCGGTTTTCCGTACTTTTTCAGACTGCACCTCATAGAGGAGAAAGACAAGGTGTATGGTCGGAAAACATTAATCTCGCCAAGCAAGTGGCGTTTAGCATCACGATGACACAAAACTCAAGATGTCTCTCATGTGGTTCTCATTGTACCGGTAGCTGCCCCACGCAGCGCATTTCTAAAGTGTTTATGCACCATGAGCACCAAGTAGGGTGACCACCATGGCACACACTTCTGAGAATGGCCTGCCTGAGGTTTTTGGGGGGGGATAGAATGAGAAGGCTGCAGATAAAACCCGAAATGTAGTGAGGAGGGTGGTTGTAAGAAACGTCTCATTCAATGGGAGGATGAAGAAGAGCAACCTCACTAAAAAAGCAGTTAGTTGCGAGTGTAAAGGGTTCCAATTTCCCTCGATCAATTTAGCACCCAGGCGACTCGCGCCCTACGAAGAGAGTGGTTGAATATGGAGAGAAGAGAGTAAGTTTGATTGGAAAAGTGAGATCGCACTTTGGTATGGGGAAGTTGGTATTAGTGCAGACCAGGTTAAGAGTCTAGTTTGCACTTTAGGAAGAGCTACACAGAACCTGAGAGATCGATGCAAGAGAGTGTATGAGTACAGAGGATCAAATGTTGGGTGGGAGTACCCGTATTTAAAGCATTGAGGGGGGTGAGAAGGAAGCGAAGAGCAAAAGCCTCCAACTGAATGCACATGTTAGTCACAATAAGACCCCAGAGGGATAGGCGCTGGGCATAAAATCGCCAAGGAGAACAGAAGTTGGTGGAGGGGCTGGTTTTGGTGGGTTTAGGTGAGGGTAAGGATGTAACCAGGCAAATCGGGGATAGATAATTGGGCCTGAGGAAGGAGAGAGCATGTAAAGGAACCATGTTGAGTTGATTAAACCGCCTTTTCCGTTTCTTATTCAAGTTGATACGGGCCTCCTGACAAAGTGTAATGTAAGTGAGGTAATGAACAAATAGTTGACGGGACAAATTTATGATTCTCATAGGAAGAAGTAGCACCTTTCCATTTAAAGGGTCCCAACGTCCGAATAAGACATCCAAAGGAATACAATAAAAATTATAGGCTTGTGATGGGTTGGTGGAACACAGCGGGCTGAGTGTATTTTGGTTCTTGTTAAGCAAACACCAACAGAGGAAAAACCGGGAGGAAAGCAACCTTCTGAAGCTTTACTCCGATTACCTACAGTGACGGCCGCGCGAATGTTGGTTATAGGATGTATCACTGTAATATGCCAATGATACGCGGCAAATGAGGAAAATACCAGGAATCCGCAGGCAAGGGCACCTACCAGACTAGAGGGGTTAGATAAGTTTAGTGCAGTGGCATCGGGAAAAACGGTCATTCAGCGAAGGAATGGAGCATTACGAAGCATGGGAAAGTTGTGGAGACGGAGGAGAGGGGGAAAAAAAAGAAAGGAACAGGAGATGGATCAGTGTTCCATTGAAGTTTTATGTCTCTGCAATATATTCTGAAAATAGCTTCAAATATTTCTGAATTCAAAATATTGTAGTATGGGAGACAATTAATTGGAGGATAGGAAGGAGGAGGTTGGAGTAAAGATTAGGTGAATATTTGGATGGAACTGTACTAACAGTAGGGGGGGTGGAGAAAGCATCATGTTGGGAATCTGGAGAAGGAGTGTGGGATGGAGGCAGATGAAAAGACGGCAGAAAACCTGGAAGGCGGGCCCAGATTAAAAGAAGAGGGAGAAGGAAACTTGGAAAATTGGGGAGGGGGACAGTGGTAGAAAGGTACAGAATAGAGGAGGATGAAACCCTCACACATTGTAATAGTAGAGCCGAGTCGAGAGGGAAACTAAGAAACCTCAGAGGTACAGAGTCCGGGGAAAGGTAATATGTAGGAGGGGGGAAAAGAAAGGGAAGGAGGGGGCAAAGATTTTTGAGCAAAAGGGGAATTTTTTGGACTGTCTGAGAAGTAGGGGTTCGATTGTTAGAAGATGTGTACAAGGTAACTCGTCCTATACCGGGGCTTGTGAGGAGACTCAAAAGGACCGTCAGAACAGGACTGAGGGGTTTGAAGTAGGGATGTCTGAGCCCTGGACAGCTCAACAAGAATGGAATTAGATAACTCTCGGAGTGATTATGGGCATGGGTAGATTAGGCTACAGAGGTGGGCTGAGATGGGACCATCAGAAGTGGAGGGAGGATTGTGTCAGAAACACGAGAACAGGGAAACACAGGGATAGGTCTCCCTTGGAGGCAGAGATGAGAGAAAATGGCCATCTACTAGTTATACAATAAGGGCGAGACTTTCTGCCTCTTTGAAGAATGAGATTTCCACGCTCATTTATCAAGTAGAGACCTGGCAATCGGCGGGAGAGTACGAAGGGTGGAGACCTCCATGACAATTAAGGCAAGAGGGGGGGTGTTGACTTCAAGAGTATTATTAAGAATGGTATCGACACACACAGATGGGGCATTCGGCCATGGATCTGCTAATATTTCGCTGAGGTGACCAAATTGCCGGCAATTTTCCTACACTGTATGCAGGGTTGTTGTAGGGATCACCTTTACAAACTTGGTAACCTTTGTCTCTGCTACATATAGAACAGAGGTTGGGAGTTCACGACTGTTGGAAAAGTTAATCGAGCTCATGCAAGGGTATGTCTCCACGCGGGCAGGAAGGACGTACGTAGGTGTCTACTTGGTGGATTGGGGGAGATTTTAGTTCATGCAGCTATTTGAGGATGTCATTGCCAACATGTCTGGAAAAAATTCTGTTAGACCACTGTATGGAGCAGAAATGACTAGTACTATCCTACTGGGTATTGAGGAAATGTTGTTTTTCGGATTAGTGACAGGAATAGTATCGATATGTGAAAGAAGAGAAAGATCATGAGCTTTATCGGCAGGTTAGCAATTCTGGAACAGTGATCAGCCATACAGGCCTCTTAAGAGCCTGAAAGGAAATATCTCTAACAAACATGGCATAGGGGAGCGCTTTGCAATACTATGGTCAGAATGATAAGGCAAAAAGACAATAGAGGAAGTTGGTCTTTTAAAGGAATATTTAGTCAATTGGTGCATTCTGAAAACTGAAGCTTGGAAAAGGACAGCGCTGGAACATGTTGATCTTTTCACGAGTAGAACGCTAGGGGAGAAGGCGGGCGAAGTATTTATCATCATCAGGCAATTGTCGTGGCCAATTTTACGAGTGCGGGAACCAGAGTTGGTCGACAAATGGGATGGGTCGGTTTGATTCGACAATTCTGTTGCCAGACCGTTAGAGGGGAGGGAAGAAGCCGGAGTTAGCAAGTCAAGGGAAGAGTGGGCGGTCAGCAGGACAAAAATCGGAAAAGATTGTCCAGTCGAAACCCGGGTATCCTGAAGCAGAGGTGATGAAAATATTTGAAAAAGGCACCAGCAAGAGGTACAGGGGTATCAGGGTATGTGGCTTGAATGGAAGTGGTTCAAAAAATGGGGGGTGCTAATGTAGGTAGAAAGGAGTTGTTGGGCCCAGGGGTAGCAGACCGACTTCACGGACTTTTTTTACCAACACTAGGGCTTCCATAGGTTAGGTTACTTCTTTCTGTTTTTAAGAAAAAAAAAGAAGGACACAACAAAAAGAAAAAAAGAAAAAAAAAAAGAATTAAAATAAGGGGGCACTAGGGAATAAATAGTGTTTCCTAGGACGGAAATGATGATAAGGGCCAGGAATCCGCCTTCCGTGCAGGATCAAATAGCGCAGATACAGCATGGAACCCTATGCTCTATAACCTACCCTTTCATGCCAGTTAACTAGCAAATCTGGGGATAGCAACCTCACATCTGCCGAGCTTACCTTCATGTGGACAAAAGCAGGGTGGCACCGGATATCGCCAGACAAAGCATACCTCCTTGGCACACCCCCCGGAATCCGAAGAAAAAGGCATCTGATCCAGAAATACACACATCTTCACGAAAAGAGACACCCAAAGCCTCGCCCCCTGGGAGACCGGAGAAGGATTGAGACATCCACCAAGAGCAATCCAGATTTTTATTCTACGGCAAGAACTACACCACCACCGCCAAGATAATCTCAATGGCCAAATGGGAGAATGGACCCTTAGGCTTACCCTAGTTTCCCCCTAAACTAGGGAACTAGCGTGCCTGTGGGGGGAAAAATCCCAAGGCCAAAAAAGAGGAAGGAAGGCAAAAGGGAGGGACGTGGGGCAAGGCAGGTTGGAGGAAAGGAAAAGGGGAGGATGGGAGAGTGATAGGGAAAGGGAGGAGGATTGGGGGGTAATTAGGCTTCACGCTCTGTGGAAGGAGGACAAACAGGGTTCTTTTTTTAGCTTTTATTCCTCGGAACCAAGAGATCTTCACCAGATCGCGCTACTGAAGGGAGCCCCCCGTGAAGAGGCCACTTGCCCGAGCAGAGGCTAGTGATACATTGCCACGTTCAGAACTTCTTTTTGATTATAATAATATCACCTGGGACATGTGTTACTGATAGCTATTACTCATACTGCATGAGCGTCAAGGCTCTGCTTCACAGCCTCTGTTGATACCAAAAAGCGAAGTATCACGCGCGCGGTCGCTCAAAACATTGCAGATAACCTTACTTAACTACTCTCTATTCTCACTCTGACGGGTAGTTGTTGTTTAACTGCACTGAGCCTCGATAAACTAACCTTTTTTCTGGGATGGGCACATAGTGATGCCACCAGAATCAAAGTGGCCATAATGGCTCTCGGACACATTGGAACAAACATAATTTGGCCTCAAGTTCAGACCCAGCAAAATACTTCTTATGAAATATACCCTATAGTGTGGAATTGGGAGCTCATTTATTTTAAATGTTGTGGCCTTAAACCAATGAAAACCCCCTGCTGAGACACTGTGGAAATGCATGACAGCTTATTATACACAAAAGCAATCCTGTAGGCTAAATGTTCTTCACCTGCTGCAGACTGTATCTAGGGAGGTCAGACTAGTTTGGTACTGGTGAGCTCTGGGTGGATGTTTGTCCTTATCAGAGATTTGTGTTGTAATGAGACGTCCTTAGGGGGCAAAACAATGGTATCCTTACCTAGGTTATAAAGCCCTCACTGTCCGAGCAGCATTTCCCCTTCTATAATTTTGTTAATTTGGGCAGTCTCTCTAATTTTGGAGACCAGATGTTCTGTTGTTCAAACATTTCCCAACAGGTGTTTGTTCTCCCTAAGGGAAGATGCGGTGATGGATTAATTGCCATCTCAGGAATGATTTTAGAATTGCCCCTATAAAAAAGATGTTGCCAGGGACTTTGTTCCCTCCCAACCCGGTGGGAAGCCAAACAGGCCATTGCCAGAGAGCGTAGACTGTGCTAGGATCCATTGATTTTCAGGGGACATCATTGAACTTTTTTCGAGTCAAGTGAATTTACTAGCAGCTTTGAAGAGGTTGTGCTGCTTTGAGAAGTGTAGTCTGCATCCCTGGTAGATTGTTTGAATTTGATTGCAGCCATCTTTTATGTTCCTCTGTAGGAAGGTCATAGTCAGGGTGGCGCTTGTCGTTCTGTCTGCTGGGAGGGGCACGTTAGTTCTTCCAGATAGAAGCCTTCACAAGACCTGGGACACTCATTGCATGCACAGATGTTGAGCACTTGTGGGAATATTGAGTACAACAATTTCTGGTTGGCACACCTGAGAATGATGCCCTTGTGGAGATGAGAGGCTCTCCACAAATGTTGGCTATGCCCTTGGGAACTCTGCACAACCCCCTTACAATGGCATGTGGAAATTGCTGACCTGAGAGGAATGTACAGAAAACTTTTCATGACACATAACTACGATTAAAGCACCTAAATTACTTGGGAACGGTTTGAAGGAAACCCTTGATCTATATTCCCTGGAACACAGAAAAGAACAGAGAGATGCACTGGAAATCCCTAGAGGAGGATTAGTACCTAACACACACAAAAAATCACTCCCTATGAGAGCAAAAGATTTGCATCAAGATACAACATTTACCCGACTGAAAAGTAGGGATGCATGGGAGTACCTAAGAGACAACCCAAATAATTGTCTATGGGCCTCAAGAGATCTGTTCAATGGGCTCCCAGCCATACTTCAGGCGGCGGGATTACCAATAGGTACCCCTGGCTGTCTTCAAGGAAGGCGCTTGGACCGAATCACTGACTCTCTGTCAGTACTACTTCCAGGCCCGCGCTGCAGTTTGTTTTATTGTCGCGTTTCAGTTATGTGCTGCCAGAAATTAAACAGCATCTGTTTGATTCAGGACCTGAAATCCTCACCAATAGAGGCAATGGTCTTACCTACTGGGCTGCAGGGGTGTTGAACTACTTCTGGAAACACTCTCCAGGGGGTTAAACCTTGTGACATTGCTGGCATCAGTTGGGCATGGGGGAGGTAAACCACAGATTCGGAGAAAAACCATGGGTGAAGGGATGGCATGTATGTTTACTTCATGCGTGCATGATCCTCACACACACAAACATACTTACACGTTAGGAAGTATTTCTTCAGTCTTAGCAGTAGTTAGGAAGTGGAAATAGTTGTCTGGGCATAAGCGAATATTAGTCTCTTGGAGTCTACCTGGGTGGGCATTCCGGGATCAACGCCCCCGCGGCCCAGTCACAAGCCAGGCATCCTGGGTGGATCAGGGCCTGATCAATGAGGGACTAGTTACTGCTTAGCGCACACACACAAATGTCAATGTCAATGAACCCACACAGCCCGGCTGATCCGGCACCGTATCACTTTAGGTATCTGTGTCCAGCTCCTCTTGAAGAACAACCAGGGTCTTCTGTAATGGCCCCTTATTGCTGGTGGGAGGGCTGTTGAACAGTTCTTGGGCCCTGGAACACTTATTGTGTTTTTTTTCTCTTTAGTGTACCAGTGACGACCCCTACTTTTCACTGGGGGGTATGTTGAATTGCCGGCAAGTCTTTTGTTTACCGTATGGAGCGATTTTTGCTGTGTGGCATATTAGGGACTCAGATCCTCAGAAATTCTTCAAGGTGTAGATTATGGATATACCTCTCTCCGCCTGCCACTCTAGGTGAGTACAAGTCAAGTGCTCCAGGTGCTCCCAGTATTTAAAGGTGTTTGATGGAAACTTATACGTGCAGTAAAGATTCTCTGTACATTCTCTAGCTCTGCAATTTCACCTGCCTTGAATGGGGATGTTAATTTGCAGCAGTATTCCAGCCTAGAAAAAATAAGTGATTTAAAAAGGTTCATCATTGGCTTAGCATTCTCTTGTCTTAAATTTTCTCATTATCCATCCTATCAGTTTCCTAGCAGATGTGATAGTGGCATTGTTGTGGTCCTTGAAGGTGAGGTCTTCGGACTTACCACACCCAAATCCTTCACATTACTTTTCCACTCTATTGTGTGATTGGAGTTTTAGTATGCTCAGTTCCAGTTATTATTTCCTCCAGTTTTCCATAACAGAGTATTTGGAATTTGTTTTCATTGAACTCATATTGTTCTCTGTTCCCCATTGGAAAACTTGGTTTATATCTTCTTGGAGCTTTGCGTGTCCTCAATGGATGTCACTCTCATGCAGATCCTGTATCGTCTGCAAAAGATGATACAGTGCTGTGGTTTACATCTCTTGTCAGATATGAGAATAAGAAACAAGATAGGTGCAAAATACTGTGCCTTGTGGGACAGAGCTCTTCCTATGGCAGCATCCGATTTAACTCTGTTTACCACTATTCTTTGTGTGCGATTGGTTAGAAAGTTGAAGATCCATCTCCCTACTTTGCGGTTATCCCTTTAGCATGCATTTTGTGTGCTATTACACCATGGTCGCACTTGTCAAAGGCTTTGCAAAGTATACTACATCCGCATTCTGTTTGTTTTCCAGTGCATCTAGGACCATATCATAGTGGTCAAAACAGTTGAAAAAGCAGGAGCGACCTGCTCTGAAACCATGTTGCCCTGGTTGTGCAATTTTTGGGGTCCAGGTGGTTTGCTATCCTGCTTCTTAGAATTCTTTCAAAGAATTTTATGATGTGGGCGTTAAAGCTATTGGTCTATAGTTCTTAGCTACTGCTTTGCTGCCACCTTTATGGAGGGGGCTATATCTGTTGTTTTTAGTGACTGTGGAATCTCGCCTGTGTCAAAGCTCCTTCTCCATAGCATACTTAACCCTTTGGGCTGTCGCAGGCCCCTTTCTGAAACTGTCATTCTATGTCGATAAATTTTTGAAAAAAAAAAAAAAAAAAAAATCTTATGAAATGATAGAGAATCTTTTCCCGATGGTAATGACACCAAAAGTTTGAAATTTGGTCGAAAAATCAGGGAATTACGTTCCCGCAAAATTAGCAGTCTCAGCGACATATGGACATCTGCGTATCGGCAATTTCGCCGAATTTGAGCCCTGTTTTCAGCCAATTCCCTTGTTCTAGTTGACCGAACTCATAGCTATTTCTTTTGAACTCCATTTTATCTATTAGCTGAGTGCAAGAAACCGCCTATTTACCAATTTGAACTACCCAATAAAAGTGGTCAGAAATTGGCAATTTGGCCAATTTCACGCAAATTAAAAAAGATGCCAACTTCAAATAGGGTTCAGAATAAACAATGTAGACATTCTTGGCACTAAAATAAAAATATCCCCTGTTCATTAGTCACATCTGTAGGCCCCCCTTATATTATTATTGCTTTCTATTTTGATTTTTTATTCATACAGAAAAAATACAAAATTTACTGTTATGCAGACTACTGCATTATTGTAAAATGGTATAAATAACATAAGTGCACTAGTGAAAGAATATCAGACTCCCCAGTTGACGAGTATTAGACGTGTGGTGTGATTTGTTTACTCCTGAACATTGGTAAAAATCGAACATTTCTGTTACTTTGAGCTCAGTTTCAAGGTCGTTTTATCGTCAAAGTAATGAAAATCATCTCTATTTCTGTAATATGCTTTCCATTTTATCACCTAAGACCATGAAAACGCGAATACAGCAATAAATACTATACGAAAATACACCTCAAAGTTGGCTTTTTAACCCTTTGAGGGTCGACAGGCCCTCTCCGAAACTCGTTCTCAGGGTCGGCCAAATTTAAAAAAAAAAAAAAAAATTATTTTCTCTTATGAAAAGATAGAAAATCTTTTCCCGACCCAAAAAGACACCAAAATTTTTGAAATTTGTTAAAAAACTTACGGAATTATGCTCTCGCAAAGTTAGCGGTCTTGGCGTTGTTTCCCCATGGGCGTTTTATTTACCCCCAAAATTTAAAGCCCCATTTTGGGCCCAATTTCACGGGTACTAGCCCGAAAAAAAACTTTGAAAAATTTCGCTAGAATTTTTTAAACTTCCATTTTTTTTTCCACCCATTGGGGGGAAAGAAATTTTTTCCAATTTTTAAATTTTCAAAAATCCAAAGTAAAGGGGGGTCAAAAAATTTGCAAAATTTTTTCCAAATCACCAAAATTTCTTTCCCAAATTTAAATTTTTCCCCCCCCCCCCCCCCCCCCCTTCCCCTTTTCCCCCCCCCCCCCCCCCCCCCCCCCCAAATTCCCCCCCCCCCCTTAATTTTTTTTTCAAAAAAAAATAAAAATTTTACTGTTATGCAAAAACTACGGGCTTTAGGGAAAAAAAAGGTTTATAAATATTTTTGGTGCACTTGTAAAAGTTTTTAGACTCACCAGGGGAAGTGTTTTTCACCTTGGCAAAAATTTGGGTTTTATTTTTGGGAATTTTGGGTAAAAAATCAAAATTTTTTTTGTACTTTGAGCTCAATTTAAGGGAACCTTTCTTTGTAAAACCATTTAAAAATCATCTAAATTTTTTCTGTAATATGTTTTCCATTATAAAAAAATGAGCCCGGGGGAAAACTAAAATACAAAAATAAATACCAAAACAAAAATTAAACTGAAAAAGTGGGTTTATTTATTAAAAAAAAAGGGTAAAAGTTTTTTTTTTCTTTTTAGCACTTTTGTGCTGGGGGGATTTTTTTTAGATGGGCCATGCCCAAACAATAGCCCATTTTTCCCATATAAAGGGCCCAAACCAGCTTTCCCCCCCCACTAGTTTTGAGGTCGCTAAAAATTTAGGGGGGGTTTTTTTGGGGAAAACGTAAAAAAAACCCTACGCGTAAAAACTTATAGTACGACAAAAAACCCTCAAAGGGTTAACCCCAAAAAAAAGGTAAATTTTTTTTTTCATTACCACTGGGGCTGTGGGATTTTTTTATGGGGTGCACACTGCCCCCATTCTTCACATAGGGGCCCCTCCCAAGTTTTCCTCCTGCTGCAACATTATTTGCTACATTCTTCCATTTTTTTTGTGTTTTGGGCCCTGAAGTAAAAAAAAGCAGCAAATGCGGGGGTGGGGGCGGGAAAATTTTTACCCGACGGAGTAAATTTTTGGGGGGCGGGAAACTATATCTATTTTTAAAAAGATGAGGGTGATAAGGTCTTTGGACCCGGGAGGGGAAGACCTATAGCGATCGGGGAAAAAGGGGGGGCCGGGAAAGTGAGTTCGCCCCCTGAAAACCACAACTAATTTTACAAAAATTTCCTGCCCACACAGGTCTGCGGGGGAAAAAGAAGGGAAAAGGAAAATAAGGGGGGGTTTCTGTGCGGGGGAGTTCTCATCATGCCCCGAGGGGGTTCTGTCTGCTCTCCCTGTGTTTTTCGCCACGAAAGTAAAATTTTTTTTGTTTTATGAAAGAAAATTTACAGTAAAAATTTTAAATTTCCCATTAAATTTTAAAAACAGACTAGTGTTCAAATTTATATTATTAATAGCTAGCAGGGGGCCCCAAGACGTTTTTTGGCATATAATTATTTTATTCTTTTTGTTAATTTTAATTGTAGGGAGTTTTGTAAGGGAAATTTTTTTTCCCTTTTTGGGGGTTGGGTTTCCCAAATTTCATAAAAATCTTTAAAAGGGGTTCCAAAAGAGGCAAGATCCCCACCTCTAGATACCCATTCCCGTTACACAACCCAGGGCAAATGGGTTTTGGAGGGCGCTCATGGCTGTGCCATCAAAAGGGGCCACTATGACAAAAGGTTTTTTTTGCCTTTTGAGAACAAAAAAATGAAGATGTAGTAACTTTGGGCTTTGCAAAAGCCTTGGGGCCCAAATGTGCCCTGGGGGTAATAAAACCCCATAAAATGCGAGATAAAGGAATAACAGGGAAAAAATTTGGGAAAATTTGGGTTTGTAATGCCTTTAACCAAAAAGAACACAGAGTGTAAAGAAACAATTTTAGTTTGAGGGGGACTACAGTGAAAAAATTTGTTCCACAAAGGAAAAGTACTTTGCCCCCCCCCTGTTGCTCACCCAAAATCTGACACAACCCGAGATGTAAAAACCCCAGCACTGTGTTTTTTTTGGGATGAACCTGAAATTTCCATGACAGTGTCCTCCCTGAAGACAATTCAAAACTCCAAATGGATTCAACCAAATCATTAAACGTGAAGGAAATTTTTAATTACTAGAAATGGGGTAACCCGGGAAAAAAATTTTCATCCCCGGGGAATAAAACCCCCCCCCCCCCCAAACCCCAGAAAGATGAAAAAAATATTGCAATGACCTGGGCGGGGATAATGGCCCGATTTTTATTTCAAAAATCAAAAAAATGTATCTGCTAGAAAAAAAGATAGGAGGATAATTTAGAACCCCTTTAGAACTAGGGGTACCCAAACCCATGATGAAAATTTTCTTTTAAATCGCTTTTACTCTTTAGGGGTGGAATATTCTGTTTCACTAACGGCAGGCAAATTTCCCGCCTGGTAATGAAAAGAGACCCTTCACAGCACACAAAGTATGAAAAAAGCATCTAAATTTCTGGGATGGGTGAAGTACATTGTTTGGGGAAAATAAATTACTGGGAATTACTGAAATCGCCCTTTACTTGTATTCCCTGGGAAAGAAGAAGTGAAAGATACACGATAAAATTTTCACTTTGAAAAAACCAGACGGGTTTTCAAATTTGCCCCATGGGGAAAAACACTCCTTACAAAAAAAAAAACCCCGAAGGGGAAGCAGCAAACCCCTCCAAAGAAAAGCCCGTAAGTTTAAAATTTAGGTTTTACCCCAAATACAGTTACACAGTTTATACTAGCCTCATTTGTAAAAGGGGAAAAAGGGTAACCCCCAAAAAATCAGGGCAAGGCCCCCCCTTTTTTCCCCCCGGGGGCCCCTTTTTTTCCCTTAACAGTAAAATTACATTAATAAAATAAAATCAAAAAGGGGTAGATAAAAATATATAAAAATGACATATAAAAGATGAAAGAAGATAGAATGAGTAGAACCCCAAGAATTAAAAGATAAAAAAAACTATGAAAAAATTTTAAAATTTTAATAGAAATTTTACTCTCAAAAATTAAATTTTCAATCTTTTGGAAAACAATGATAAAAAGAAAACAATGAATTCTAAACAGAAAGTAAAAAGCATTTAAGGAATCCTTTTATTTTCCCCCCAAAAAACAGATGTTTTCTAAAATGCTTTTCCCCCCCTTGGTGGGCAACCCCGAAAAAGCCTTTTCAAAGAGGGAGTAGGCTGTGCCGAAAACTTTCTGTTTGGGAGGGAAACCCTTGTCCCTCCCCAAAGGTTCAGCGAATTTGCTAGCAGGGCCCCCGGGGAGAGCTTCTTTTTGGGGTTTTTGTCAGCCCCCCTGGTGAACATTAATTTGAAAATTTGAAAGAGATCCCGGTCCTCTGTGGAGGTGAAAATCATGGGAGCTGTTTAGCTCTGTTGCTGGGGGGTGGTTGGTTGTTCCCCCCTTGTGGCTTTTCCCGGGAGCCCAGACATCCAGTGTGTGCACAAAAATATAGAGATTTTAGGGGGCTGAGTTTCACCACTTCCTGTGGCACACCCGACAGTTGCCCCCGCGGGCGAATTAGGGGCACTGGCTCTGTAGTGGGAAATTTCCCCGGGAAAATAGGAAAATCTTGTGAAATCATGGGCATTTGGGGTCCAGCTGTTGGCCCGATGGGGGTTGAGGTGGGAAAAGGAAAAGTACCCTCTACATTTGGGGGGTTTTCTGGGAGTTGGGGGAATGAGGGAAGGGAATTTTAAAAGGTGGGGGGTTTGGTAGTTTGGGGGGGGAAAGCCCCGGGTTTAGGGATTAGAGAAGGGGGGGAAGGGCCCCTGTTTCACTACAAAAAAAGGGGAAGCCCAAAGGGGTGGCGGAGGGGGGGACTTCTTAACACGGGTTGTGAAAATATTGTTCACAATGTCCTGCTGACCATAAACAAAACATTTATTTGTTTTTTCCCCTCACATATAAAAATTGTTGGGGATGTGACTGCTTTTAAAACCCGGTTTTGTTCCCATTACTAATTTTACAAAATTTTTATATTCTTAAAAATTCTGGGAAATTTCCTCACTATTGGGAAATCCATTTTAAACATTTGTAATTTGTAATACGTATAGAGTAAGGATTTTTATGTCCCGCCTGAAATCCTAGGCATGGGTAGTGGCCTTTTTTGCAATTATTGGGTTTTTGAACAAAGAAAAACCCCATTTTTAAACTTTACAAGAAATAAACATCTGAATTTGAATCTTCCCCCTACACACCCCGCAGGGGGGGCCCCTGAGATACTAGGGGACAAAAACAATAAGTGTCTGAGGCCCCAAACTGTTTAACTGCCTCCCACATACATAGACCCTTGGCGTCTTCAAGGGGTGGGCAGGCACTTAAAAATCAGTTTCCTGACCAGCAGGGGTGGGGGGTTTGTAGGTCGGTTTTTGCATGTGACCCGTAAATTTAAAAGCCCCGATTTTGATCAGGCCCGATCCACGGGAAGGTCCCGGGCCCCGTCGGGGCTACAGGGGCCCTTTACTCCCCCAAAATTTTCTGCCCAAGTATTGTACAAGCAAAAAACAAAAAAAAAAAATTTGAAAAGTTTTTAAACCCTTTCGCCCGCCCACCCTTTTTATTTTAAAATTTAAAATGATTTTGCGCTAATTTAAATTTTTTAACCCAAAAATAACCTTACCCAAAAGAAACAGTTTTTTAAAAGATTAATTTATATTTTCCTTTCTAAACTTTACTTATTGTTTTAAAAAATTTTATTTTGTAATTTTGGGGAAAAGAGAGTGACAATTTTCAAAACCCCCATGACTTTCATAACCTAGGAAGGGGGGGAGATTTAACTGGGCTTAACATAAAAAGTTTTAAATTTTTTTTTTGTAACCCCCTGGAATTTTTATTATTTAATCAAGGGGGAAGGGGCCCAAACCCAAGGATTTTACAGCGCGTGGGGGGGGGGGGGGGGGTTGGCTTGGGGACACCTGGAGATACCTGAATAGGGTTTTTCCCGGGGCCACGCCCCCCCGGCCTGGGCTTAGACCTGGCCCCTTTGGGCTCCTGGGGAAGTGGGCAATTTCACCTCCCTTGAAAGGTGCTGTTGTGTCAGCAAATTCCAGCCTAGATAGAACAAGTGACTGAAGGTGTCATTATGGGTTTGGGCCCTCCCTATTTTGAAGGTTCTCATTACCCTCCTGCCCATTTTTCTAGCGTCGTTTGATACAATTTTATGGCCCTTGAAGGTGAGTCCCCCCGACATGTCCTCCCAGGTCTTTACTTTGGGTTTTTCCTCTTTTTTGGGGCCGAATTTTTTTTGTACTCTGTGAGATTTAATTTCCTCATTTTCCCATATCTGAGTAATTAAAATTTCTCTCTTGAATTCATATTGTTTTTCTGCAGCCCACTGAAAGATTTGGTTGATGTCCCCTGGGCTTTGCAGGTCTGCAAAAGGAAAACATGTCAGCTGACACTGTCATGCTGTGGGGAAACTTACATTGTTCCTATATGAATAGTAACACATGTGAACCCTTGTATCACTGACCCCATGGAGACATTTTTTTATTACCTTCCATGAAATACCCCCCGAACAAATGATGTTATGGAACACATACAGTAAAAAATGTAATATATAAAAAATTTACTGAGAGAATACCTCAATTTTTAGCACACCCCATGTGGTTGTCTGGGGAACATGATACAATGACGAACGATGGTGCTGCTCATGAGGGGGCTTCAGTATAGTTGATTCATCCCACATCCTGAGTATTCCCCCTCAGGGATACCATGCGTGGTGCCCTCCCAAAATGGACCACAAGGTTAAATTGAAGGTTTGTGGTGCCTTTACCATACCAATTTGCTTTAATAACTACTTGGGCCCCATTCATTCACTGAAGATTACTTTCTACTTACAAAATTTTCCAGCACAAGGGTGACCTAGTAAAGCTCAATGGCAGGGCATATAACAAAAATAAAAAAAAAAATTTATTTTTTTAATAACTTGTTAAATTTTACACCCTTTTTCAGCCTTTTTTCAACCCCGTGTGTCTGCCGTGGGAAAGAGAGCAGTCACAGTCTGGTTGGTCAGAATGTCACCCTAACTGGCTGGGGCACACACAGTTTGGTCAGTGATTGACATTTTCAGTACGGTAAAAAAAAAATATAGAAATTTAAAAAATCACGAAGGGGCCTGAATCATTTCACCCCAATCTGTGAGGCGCTCGCACCATCCCGTGTAACTCTTAATCCCCCAAAAAATGTCAAACGTAGATCTAGCTTGCGTGGTAGCATCCCAAAATAGATCTACCTTTTTTTTTACTAAAAAACAAGAAAATCAAATGCAGATCTTGTTTAAGCGCTCGCATGTGAACGTAGATCTAATTTGGACAGTTTTAAGGCAAGCGTAGTTGACAAAGGGGTTAAAAGACCAAACGAATTGGGTCAATTTTT
>NW_026506969.1:0-19832 GCF_026875155.1 Cherax quadricarinatus | reverse complement strand
TCTTCGGCAAGGTCCAGGGAGTTAACACGGAGGCTTGGAAAGTTTTGCAAGAATCTTCCTGGAATCGACTCATGATGAGTGTAAGATGAAAAATAAAATTGTAAATTCGACTTCTCTTCTGCAGACACAAAGTTTCGCAGGCAGGTTTCCTATAGAAGTGGGAGTGCAATTAATTTGTTCCCAGATGAGTTCCTTTCCAGGGCTGTTACAATTAATTTGTCTCAATTTACATCGTACGAGAGCATATTTTCAAAGTCACGATGATGCAGTACTAGATAATATTTTTGCGGGTATTGTAAAGGGATACTATTTCGGTCATATAACCTAATCATGAGACTGGATTACATTTCTGTAGCACTTACAAAGAAAATACAAATTGCTCAATAATTACTAGTTTAGGGATATATGAACGCAGGTCCAGGATTCGTCCTCGTTATTAAGCTCCCTTCTTCATTGACCTATAATTATTACCGGATTAACGCACTTCTTTCTACAACCACGTAATTAGTTTTCTGATTACCTCAAAGTATTGTCCAGATACACAAGAGTCCCTCACGTACAGACGTGTGTTTATTCACATCGAAGATGCCGTCTTGTCACTACTTCAGAGCCAAGGAAAGTTTCAGTTCTACTTAAAAGGTAAATCATTCAATCCCAGAACGCAAGAGTTTGTTGCCCTCTATTTTGAGAAGTCAGATTCCTTGCTTGGAGAAACTGGAGACATGTTGGAGACATGTAAACGTTCCATTGTACGTCTGAGAGACGTAGTTACACTCTCCCAGGTTTCATCTCATACAGTGAAGAGAGGCAGTTTATAGAGCAAATCTGTTCTGGTTTATTCTGAGCTAAATGCTGTCATCATAAAAAAACTGTTCTGTAAACCGTCTCATTACCACACAAAATCGCCACCATTTGCCAGTCAAACTAAGGTTTCTTCTCACATATTTCTTTTATAGTGGAAATGCAACTCTATTTAAGTTTGGAAGTAAGAGAACTTGACAAAGCTCCTGGAGAGCGAAACGTTGCCATAATAAAATGTTCTTTGTAAAACTGCATTCAGATACTTAAAATCGGTGGAGGATCAGCCGGGCTGTGGTTCGTACCGTTGGACTACGTGCAGCTAGTAGTAACAGCCTGGTTGATCAGGCCGTGATCTACCGGGAGGCCTAGTCGTGGACCGGCCGTGGGGGCGTCGATACCCGGAATAAACCTCCAAATAAGCATGTAAGTAGCAGCAGTGCTTAAGACTTGGTAAAAGAACTCTATGTTGCATTTGTGGACTTGAAAAGGGCATTTAATATGAACGGAGAATAATGTATTTAGTGTTACAGATGTACATAATAGGCTGTTGTTTAAAGAGAATTTTATGGATCGTAACAGCTTAAGCAGTGTAGCTCACTCAAAGGAGGAAAATAACCTTACCTAGCGTAACAAACCACAAGACTGGGAAGGGAAGCGTTTTCCCCTTTAAAAACAGAAAAGGGAACAATCATTCCAAATTGTATTAACTGGATCTTTCTTCACCTAAACCCCCACCAGAGCAGGACACCCACACCTCACTGAGTCAGTGTACAGTTTCTTAACATAAGAACACAAGAAAGGAGGAAACACTGCAGGAGGCCTGTTGGCCCATACTAGGCAGGTCCTTTACAATTCATCCCACTAACAAAACATTTACCCAACCCAATTTTCAATGCCACCCAAAAAATAAGCTCTGATGTGAAAGTCCCACTCAAATCCAACCCCTCCCACTCATGTACTTATCCAACCTAAATTTGAAACTACCCAAAGTCCCAGCCTCAATAACCCAACTAGGTAGACTGTTACACTCATCAACTACCCTATTTCCAAACCAATACTTTCCTATGTCCTTTCTAAATCTAAACTTATCTAATTTAAATCCATTACTGCGGGTTCTCTCTTGGAGAGACATCCTCAAGACCTTATTAATATCCCCTTTATTATTAATACCTATCTTCCACTTATACACTTCGATCAGGTCTCCCTCATTCTTCGTCTAACAAGTGAATGTAACTTAAGAGTCTTCAATCTTTCTTCATAAGGAAGATTTCTAATGCTATGTATTAATTTAGTTATCCTACGCTGAATGTTTTCTAACGAATTATGTCCATTCTGTAATATGGACACCAGAACATGTGTAAGAGCATGAAAAAATGAAATCTCTACTCACGTCATAACTGTACTTCATTACTCCGACAAAATCAGTAATTACAAATCCAGTTAATTAAAAATTAGCCACTTTTAATGTACCCAAATTATGAGGATTTTGTGGTCTACTGGGGAAGGGAAGAGATGGTGAGTGATAATGTGACGTTACAGACTTAAGTTGCATATGAGAATAGACAACAGAGAATATAGGGGTTGAAGGTTGGGGTTCAAAGGGATGATTAATATATTTAGGCGAAATGCTGAACCCGCATGTCATTCAGCTTAAGAACTGGCCAAGGCTCGATCCTCCGTTCGCTGATCGCTAGCAGACACTGCCCATCTGTAACTCACCTATTTCTCTGGAATGGAAGTTCAAGTTTGAAGGAAAACATTTGGAGGCAAGAGCTTGACTGTGAGTATGAAAGGCTTTCAAATTGAGCGTGAAGTAAGAATATTTAGGTTCTTACAGCCTGGTCTTGGGGTTCCTTGCGGTTGGGTACAGGCAGCAGAGGAGCCTCCACCCGGCCACTTATCACCTAGGGCAGCCACAGGGAGAGGGGGGAAAGAGGAGTAAACAATCTCTCTTTGTAAATTATCCTTTATAATTTATGATGATCATTATATTCATTAATTACTAAAATTATATATATATATTCTTTTATATTTCTCTATAGAGTAATTAAACTTGGACTTAGTTAACCAATATATTTAACTTATTTAGAGTTGTCTGCACAAACTGTGCCAGTGTATATATATGCATTTTAAAAAGTTTTTCAGAGTTATGAAGATCCTGTTTTATGATTTAAAAGTTTATTGTACAGTGATGTATTTGTAGCAAGGGTTTTGTATTTTATGATTACAGATTTAGAATTAAAAATGCTAAAGTATCTATATAACGTTTCCTTTCCATTTATTTTTTATAGTTATTCCGAGACATAATGGCAGCTTGTTTATCAAAACACACATACAAAATTTTAAAATTTAAATTTTATATATTATATAATATATTTAATAAAAATATATATATAATATTATATATAAATTATTATACACATAGGTCGCAGTAAGCAGGACTCGTATTTATTTTGGGGGCGGTCAGTTCCCCAGGGCAGATCCATTGTTTCCACTAAGGGTAGGGGTACAAAGGTTTTTTACCCCGGCCCACACCCCAATGGTTTCTTTAAAAACCCCCGCTTTTTTGCCTCTTTCTTTTTTATTCAAAAGCAAAACCTGGGGAAACATTGGGTAACAAGCACCGCACCAAGGGGAGGGGAAAGGCGGGTAAAAACGGTCCCCAGTAGGTTTCATTTATTTTTTTCTGAATCCCCTTGTTTCGGTGGGGGGCAAAAAAAAAATAAATTATTAAAAATTTTTTATATTTTTTTTTTTATATATAATATATTTTTAAAAAATTATAATATATATATTATATTTATTATATTATATATATATAAAATATATAATAAAGAAAAACAACCACTCTGAAAGAATGGGAAAAATTTCCAAGCGTTTTCGTGACTACTCATTATCAAGTTCCTTGAAAATGTGATAGCACAAAAGCCTTGGTTTTTCTCTTTTTTTTCCCGAGTGGTTTTTTTTGCATATTTTGAAACCCCTGTTTACTGTGATCTTATTGCAATTATATATTTTATATTTTTAAAAATTTATATATATATAATAAATATTTTATATTATTTTATATTTTTTATATTTAAAATATATTAAATGAGTGATGGGACAAATGGTTTTTAATATTTTGACGTGCTGGGGGAGTGCGAGCAAAGTAACATTATGAGGGTTTCGGGAAAACCGGCGGCCCGGATTTGAGCCTGGAATGGAAGTACAGTCCCTGCATCAAAGGGGGGGTGTTAATGTTCATTTTAAAAACTGTAGTGTAAAGCCCCCTTCTGGCAAGACGGATGGAGGGGAATTGAGGTGAAAGTTTTTCTTTCTCGGGCCACCCTGCCTTGGTGGGAATGGGCCAGGTGTTAAAAATTAAAAAAAAAATATGAAAAAAACCAGGGAAAAAAAATAGAGAAATTCCAACGTTTTCGTAGTATCACGAAAGCACTTGGAATTTCCCCCCCTATTCTTTCACAGGGGTTTTTTGCACACCAACAACACAAACACCACACACACACACACAACCACACCACACACACACACACACACACACACCCCCACACACACCCCCACACATATATTTTATATATTTATTTATTAAATTATTTAAAAATTTTTATATTATATATATATATCAAGCAAAAAACAAGCGGGTATATGCAGAAAAGATGCATCAGGGGGACCGATACTACTACTGGGCGGTAAAGTTTTTTTTATATATAAAATATAAATAATATATATATATATATAAAATTTTTAAATAAATATATTTTAAAATATATTTTTAAAAAAAAAACAAGTTCACCAACAAGCGACACGGGTGTAAAACAGCCACAAGGGGAATTTGGGAAGATAGTCTGGCCTTTCGTTTGCAACCAAACACATCGGGGCTTCAAATTTGAAAATATGCAAGAAATCCACAAATTTTTTCCAGGGACCCTTTCTGAGACTGGGGGTGGTGGGGGGAAAACTTCTCCCCCGGGCAAAACGAGTGCCTAGTGCGGCCCAAAACGGTCCTAGTGCCGGGCTAACGATGCCTAGTGCCAACACCGGTGCCTAGTGCCAGCCAACGAGTGCTTGCAGGCATAACGAGTGCCTAGTGCCAGGCACAACGAGGGCCCTGTGCCAGGGGAATAAGTGTTATATGAAAAGAAAATCAGCCCATAAGCAAAGGAAATTTTAGTGACTACTAGAAAAATTTAAACATGGTAATATGCGGTTTATAAGATTACAGTCGGACTTGAATACAAAGGCCCTTTATATTCTAAATAAAGTGACCGGAATTTGCCTTTACTGATTTTCACAAAGTCAAATCCCAGACACGCTTTATTCAGAATTAATGACCTTTATATTTCTTAAGCCGACAAATTTAAAAAAACCAGCATTTTACCAAGGTTAAATTTTGTAGGTAATCACTAAATTACCCTTTATCACTTTCCCCCTGACCTGGGCACTCGTCCCGGGGCACTAGGCACTGTTGTCCCTGGCACTAGGCACTCTTTTGTGCCTGGGTCTAAAAGTTTTCCCTCCACCCCCCTCAGTCTCAAAAAGGCGTCCCTCGGAAAAAAATTGTGAAAATTACTTGCTCATTTTGCAACTTTGCAATCCCTGTGATGTGTTGGGTTGCAACACGAAAGGCCTAGAGCTATCTTCCAATTCCTTGTGGCTGTTTTACACCCTGTGTCGCTTGTTTGATTCTTGTATAATATAATATATATATATAAAAATTAAAATTATAATTATAATATATTATATATATATATATAATAAAAAATTATATATGTATATATATATACATATATTTTATACATATTTATATTTTTTAAATATTTAATATATATATAATATATATATAAATATTATATTATAAAAATATATATGGGTGTGTGTTTTTATAAAAAATATAAAAATTAAAATATATATATATATATATATTATATATATATTTTATATATTTATAAAAATATTTTTATATATCGGGCAAGGGTTTTTGGTTCCGAAGCTTTCTTTTTAGTCACCCCCAAACCCTTTTTCTGAGAATTTTTTTTTTATTTGTTTGTTATAGGTTTGTCTTTAAACTTTTAACGTCTAGGGGCTTACAACGAATCTTCCCGGCGATTCTATTAACCTTTATCACGAAAAAAGACGAGGTTGCAGTTGCTCCCCCCACCTTTCTACCCCCCCCCCCTTTTCTTTCCCCCCCCAAAAATGTTGGGGGAATTTTTCGTTTCCCCGCGAATCAAAATCTTTTTTTTTTTTTCCATTTCCTTTTAAACCTAATGCTATCGTTCATAAAAACTGCAAATTTCCCCCAAATATGTTGTCTGGCTTTTTCCCACCCTCTTTTTCACTGTCTCGCCTAGAGAGTCGAGAAAATAGATGGGAAATCAAAGGGGTTAGAAATATGCCACCCAAAGGGGAAATACGAAATTTTTAAAGCCACAAGCAAAAATACGAAGCAGGAAAGCGGAAAGACAAAACACAAAGTTTTTAAGAATAGAAACGAAATCGCAATTTAGTAAGGAAATGTGCAAGGCAAAAATGGATTACACGCAGCTGACAGGCGGAATATTAAAACAGTAACAAGTAAGGTACTAATTTGAAAACAAGGAATTTCTCACGTCTACCCCGAAACCCGTACAAGTTATCTGAAGAAAAAAAACGAACGAGGGGAGAAAGGGGAATTAAAAAAAAAAGGGAAAAAGTATTTTTGATACCATTCGTAAAATTACCTATTCTTAGGTCGTAGAGTGTGCTCGTGGTGTCCCTTTTTCAGTGATTATTCCCAAATATAAACATATTTTTTAATTTACAAGGGTTTTGAAGCCTTACTACCTCCTGAAAAGTGTAATTGATGAGAAAGTAGGATTCCTTTTCCCAAGCATAAAAATTTAAAAACAGTTTTTTGTGGTGAAACCCCAAAGCATAAAAAAAGTTATTTGAAGTTATTTATAACAGAACCTTTCCCTTAGCGGGGGAAACCTGTTAAACTAGGTAGACTCGTTTTCGGGATTTGGAATCATTATAGTTTTTACTTATATGGATTTTAAATAATTAAATTCTGCATAAACTAATCAGAAAAAGGGTTTTTATTTAAACGAAATACTAAAAAAAATTTTGGTGCATAACTAAAAAAGAGGAAATTTTACCTGGGGATGTCAAGTGCTAACATGCCCAACGCATTGCCCCTTTTATTTACATGTACCAGTTAATGTGCCTTTGACTGAGAACACACCTCGTCTCCCGGTCGCAGTCAGTAATGCTTTTCAACCCAGAAGAAGCGCGTTCGCTTCTTTTATTAAAGGCCGTTTCCGTGAATCGCCTGACACCCATGGGGAAACCCTCTCTCGGGTGCACTGCGTGACAAAGGGGGTCAAGTTAGGTCAGGCAGGTAACGACAAGTTTACACCTGGGGATAAATGACCTGTCTCCCCCGTGATACAAACAATTATAACTTGAAAATCAGAAAAAGCAGCTTACTAAATCTACTTTTCGGGGTAGTAACAACTAGAAACCTCCGTCTCATTCGGGGAAACGAACACTAAAAAAGTATATGCCATTTATACATTTTGTAAAAAAAAACGGTGCTTATTTGGAAAATAAAGGAAGGAATTAAGGGGAGCTGGGAATGTAGAAACAAAGCGGGAACCTTTTTCCTGCCTCAACCTAACCTTCTCACTCTCTCTCTCCTCCTAGTTGCAAATTCAAGAATGTGCACAGGGAAAAGATATAATTTGCCTTTTTATAAAAAAAATTTTCCAGTTTGACTGGTGAAACATGTCGATAAAAAGTGACAAAATAAATTGGCAAAATATAAACAAAAGATGGTCAGAAACATTTAGGAAGGTGGTCTTGACGAAAGCCGAATTACGAGTATTTTTTTGTTGTTGTTGTTGTTTACTTTTTTTTAAATTTTCTGCCAACTGGTTTTCATTTTCCTTTTATTTATAAAAAAATGATTTAGAGATGTGAAACCCGTTTAAATATGAATAAAAGGGCTAATAATAGAAGATAATACTGAAAAAATGCCTCAAAAACGGGGCACCAGAAGAAAAAATACCCTTTAAACCCTGATACGAAAAAAAAACATGAATGTGGAAGCTAAAAATGGCTGATGCGGACAGGTCCCCCGGGCAGATATTGGGGTGTTTGGGCTACGTATCCATCTGAATGTCAAAAAGAAATGAAAACAAAAAAACATGTCGAAAGCAAGCTTTTTATTGTGAAAATGTTGATCTCTGTGCGGCTGAAAAAGCTCAGTGAGTAAAAAAGGTGAGAAAAGCGAAAATTCAGTAGGATATTTCATTGCAGTTTCAATAAAGCACGTAAAATTTGCAATTTATCCATTTAATAAGTTTTCAAGCAAAAATAAAGTTCACAGGCAAAATTTTGCCCCAACGAACGTTTCTTCTGTAACCTGATTCATTTTTAAAAATTCCCGTTCATATGTGTGACTCCCCAAAAAGCGGTCATATATAATTAGGATTCCCCTAAACCCCCTAACTTCAAACAATGTGTAAGCAATTGATAATCGGGGCTACGAAGCAATTTTTAAAAGGGAAATGTATAATCACACAACTGTTTTTGTATTATTATTTCAATTTTAAAAAAGCAATTTTCATCTAAACAGAGTGACCCCTCACAAACCGTCCCTTGTTGTCCCTGGAGTTTTTTTTTAAACCATGTTGTGATCTGCAGGGGTTAAAAGAAAAAAAATGAGGGTTAGGTGGGGGACCCCCAAGTAACATTTTATAACGAGGAGCCATTTACTTTAAAATGCGCGTGCCGTGTCTCAACAAAAAACGAAGCGTCACTTTTAAAGAGTAGCATCTAATGGTACGGAAAAGGTGCGGCAAAAATGCGGTTCCCCTGAAAAAATGGAAAAAGACCCTGTCAACCATCCGCAAAAACGACCAAGAAAGGCGAAAGGCAGGAAGCTGCCTTAATTCCCATAAGAACATAAGAACTAAAAAAGAGAAACACGCGCAGGCTTCTGACCCGTGAAGAAAGTCCATGCCACCCCCCCGGTAGAACAAAACCACCGAGGCACTTCCATTAGGAAGGAGCCGCCCCGACCTAGTAGCACAGTAGTCGGGGCCCAACTCACACCCACCCACCCCCCCATTCATGTATTTCCCAAACTTATTTTTAAAATACAAAAGGGGTCTTAGTTTCTTGCGGTCTGGGGAGTTTTTTTTCCACCATCTACAATCCATTGGAAAGAAAGGTTAAAAATACCGCCCAATTTGAAAGAAGACACATGTCACACCTTTTTCACGGCTGCTGCAACAAACCCCTCTTTTTGGGGAAGGACCTTTTCCACGGGGAATCCCGCCTACCAGTGATTTCCCCCTGTCTGCTGCCGTCCTTACCCACTGACGCCTAAAAAAACCCCGTTTTTTTTGCCCCCCCTACGATTCCCTTTGGGGGGGTAACCTCTCCCTGTTCGAAATGTGCACATCGGTTAAAATCAAACCCCCGTGGTGTTATAAATGATTCACTAAACTATTACTTCGCCGCTATGAGGCCGCCTCATTAAAATTCACACGATCCACTCACTCAAGGACTCCTTTTTGTCGTCTGACCCGACGACAATAAAGCAGCTAAATTATGGACCACTGCAAAAAAACCTTTCGAAACTAAAATTCTCATATCCCCGTCCCCCCCTTTGGCAAAACTTTCAGTTTTGTTAAAAATTGGATAGAAAATCACCCCAAACCCAAACGGATAAACTGAAGACCTCTACGAAGCCCAAAACACCTGGGCCTTGAGCCCCCCATACCAAATTCCCCAATCCCTCATCTATGACCCAAAATCACTTTCAAACAAGATATGGTACCCAAGCCTCTCTAATGGACTAGCTTCTCAAAAAAATTACCCACGCACTTGAACCTAAAACGTTTTGCCCAGTTTTCCCCCTTTTGGGAAAACTGTTACCTATAAACATTCAACAAAGGATGTCCCTTTAAAAAAACAAAAGTTTGTTTACCTGTGGAAAAAAAGGGGTCTGACTTAAAACCCTGCCCCACCCCAATCCCACCCAACATGTCTTAACTGAAAGGGTACGCACTCCCCTTTGCAGCAAAATGCCCCTACGAAAAGAAGTAATGTCAAAAAAATTAAAAAAGAAAAAGAGAATAGCCCCAAATCGCCAAATATCCCCCATTTCAAAACTCCAGTCGGACACCACCAGAATTCTAAAAGCCCACAGATCACTCTATCCAGCATTCCCCTTTTGATCCTGACCTGCTCCCCAAAGGTGTTTACTGTTGAGTTGCCACCTTGCAAATGCAGCAAACCCAAGCACAGTAAACGTAAAATTAACGAACATTCCGTCAAAACAACATGCCGTCTTAATTTTCCCTGACTCGCCAACTTCACAGGTTCCTCAAGATTACCCCAAACATCGCTAATTTCACATCAACTTCGGCCCAAATCCTAACTCTGCCCCAAAAAAAAAAAAAAACACTCCTGAACCCCCCCAGTGACCAATGCCACCTCTCAAAAACCCACCAAACAACCCCCAGACCGCAAATATTTAAAAACCCAAGCCCCCTCTTAAAAATCCTGTAAAACAATTGAACAAGAATTTCCTGAGAACCCCCCGCGAAGCGATAGCGACACTCCGACCCCTTTTGGGGAAACCTTTACTTTCTCCCTCCCCCTCAACGTCACCATGACCTGCCTGAACTCTAAAAAGGCCTGGGTGATGGAACAGTCAAGTATGCCTGGAATCCCTCTTCCTTCACACTCACGCAAGTTTTGAGTTCATCAAGCCCCTTCGTTTCACTTTTTCCAAAAGGGACAACGCTATCCCACCTCCCCGGGAACATTCAAGAATTTTTGCAATGGCTCCACTCCCAAACCTCCCTCCTCAATACTAAAAAACCCTCCCACATTTGCTGCCCTCTGAGGGCCTACCTGCTTGCCCTCTCCTGCGCCCTGGAAACTTCCAGCTTTTGGATCAAAGCCTCACCTACCACAGACTGTTGCTAACGTTGCTTTTTCCCCGTTTTTTCTCCGTCTGCCCCAGTCGCCTTAGCGCTGGGTTAACCCCTGGCTCATTTCTACGATAAGAACCTCCTCCCCGCTTTTCTTCGTCTGTCCCTTTTCCCCGCCATCCCATTGGTCTTACCTCCTTGCTTGCTTGTTTGCTTGCCTTTGCCCCAGATTCTCTCCCCCCGATGCTGTGAACAAAACTCCAGGCTGAGGACTGATACCCCATCTTTTGAAAAATTTTTCTACGTCTTCCTTTATGCCCAGAATCTGATTGATAAACCACTGGATGGCAAAAACGTCTACAATAAAGATATCCAGTTTCCCATGTGTCTTAACTTTTTTTGTCGGTATTTTATACCTTTTTGCACACTTGTCAGACACTGAAACTCAGGAATTTTGGGTTCAGAGGAATCTAAAAGACCTTTTCACGGCTGCTGCAACTAACCCATCTTTTTGGGGAAAGGGACTACTTCCACTGGGAATCCCCCTCCAGTGATTTTGCCCTCGTCTGTCCCCGCCTATCCACTGACGCTAATAACCCCCCAGTCTTTTTGCCTTTTGTCTCTCGTAACAACCCCAAACCATTCTTTGGACACACAGCCCATCGACGAACGATCTCGCCTCTCAAATTTACCCCGTGTTGGTGTGACTATCCTCGATGGTGGTTACAAAAACCTTCGTCTTCACCTTCGGGGTTTGGGCGTCGGGGCTGCCTACCCAAGGGGCGGAAGCCCCCTCGTACCCCTGTTGATCTGTAGCTCCACGCCCCAAAATGTCGGGTTACACGCTATATAGTCAGTGTTGCCTCTCCTCCCGTTTTTTGAAGTCTCCACCCCTCACCTGTTGGAAGTCTGTCCCCATTCAGTATGTTGGCTCACCTCATGCTCACAGCCGAGTTGCTCTTTAAACGAGTGGGGGTTACGGGGCCTTCGTCTTCACCTGGGGGAAAAATTGGGTGCGTGGTGGCTGCCTACCCGGGGCAGGAAGCCTCCCTTGCACTCCTGTTGCTGTTGAAGTCTCCCGCCTCCCCTGACTGTGGTCGCACCCTTACACCCATTTTTGCTCCCCTCCCGTTCGGGGTATACAGTCCCCATCAAGCTACAGCTCACCCCCCTCATTTGTCTTGCCTCCAGAGCGGACCCACAAGAAACTTTAAAGTTATCCAGGCAAGTACGTGTGTCTATTTCCACGTACTTCCCTCCCAATTTTTCTCACGGTTTTGGCCCCCACATCTACTTACGATGCCTGCAATGCCTTCCACTTCCTTTCTTTTCCCACTCCTCTACTGCCAACCCCTGCCCCTACTCTGTTACCCCTCTCTAAGGCCTCCCCTCCCCCCACCTTTTAAAAACCCCAATTTCTTTCTCGCTTAACCTAAATACTCTAAATCTGTCATGCCATATCTGCCGGAAATTACTGTCCGATCACGGGGCGCTCCTCAGCATAAAGTCTTTAAAACCAACTCCGGATTAAAACTTTTTCTAAAGGGACTTCTTACAAACGTACATTTAACCGGACCAGACAAAAATTCTCAAGCAGGCTTCACTATTATTTGACTCCTAGACCGCGCCAAAGCACGTATCGCAAAACACGTGACTTTCTCTCCTGATGCCCATGACACGACAAAGAAGATTATCAAAGAATTAGTACTAAAAACAAACTTTTGTTTACGATATTTATGACCTGAAAACTCTCCATCCTCAAAATGCGTTCAACCCTTCTGCGCCCTACACTCTTCAATCAAGAATCCCTTTCCAAGCCTCGCATTCCCCCAAAAACCCTCTTCACTCCCCAAAATTTCACCCCCTACACAATGTCTGAAATGCTACAAATTTCGGCCACGACAAAATTCATGCCTTCCACACAAACCTGCTCCAGATGTTCAGCAATGGCCACTTTGGAATACTTGCAACCCCCCCCCTTAAATGTTCTAACTTGGTGGGTCCACACTGCAGTTGCAAATTCCTGCCCTACTAGAAAAGACATTCCCCTCAGAAAAGCCAACCCCCTCCCCCCCCAACCCCCTTTCCCCGCACCTCCCCCTCCTACAATACCTTCCCCCCCTCCTCCCAAAGCCCGGGTACCCCCGCACTTGGTCTACCCCCCTATCTAAAACTTCAAACACCAAACAAGACTACATCACCCTCCTTCTACACCACCCCCCAACAGACTACAAAACTAACTGCCAATCGCCCCTGCGCCCCCTCTGCGTGAATCTCCAAGCCTACCAAACAGATACTCACATGTCCTTTAACCCAATCATGTCGCTAACAATCTTCCCTCTTTTTTATCCCTCCTTCCTGCTTCTTTCTAACCCCCTACAACCTCTACCTCCTCCCTCTCTCCCACCCCCCCCTTCCCACACCCCCCACTCTCCCCCCCCCCCCTACCCCCCTTCACTACTTCCCCCCCTCCCACCAACACCCCTACTGCTGCTGCACGACCCCCCCCCCCGACCTCCTTTTCCCCCTTCCCCATCCCCAACCAAACTTCCGCTTCCTCACCCATTACCATAGCTTCCCCTTCCCCATCCCCTACCAAGCTTCCACTTTCCCCGCATTTCCTTCGCCCCCTCCTCCACCCCAAAAACTTCATCCGGGCCAACTCACCCCTCCCGACAAATCTACTCAAAACCTAAAAACCCGCCCCAACTTCTGACAGACATACAAAAGAACATAACCAGATCCCTCTCTTTCCCCCCCCCCCAGGAAACCCCGGGCCGTAACACCTAAAACTCGCATCCATGTGGCCCCTTCCGGGTTTTTAAACCAAACTCCTCCCCCGCATTAATTTGCATGACGAAACCTTAAATCATGTTTAAAGTGAGTTTAGACAACGTCGTTCTTTCTTACTATTAGAACCACTCGAACTCCCGAAACAGAGCCAGATTTGTTTTGCTAAAAGACCTCCTTCCAAAAACCCCCAACGAACCCCCATTATGGGTTTTACTGCACTACAGTCCCCCTATGATCCCACGATGGGGTTTCACCTTGTCAAAACCAAAATAAAAACGAAAACCTCCCCAATCCCTTTTTTTCACCAACATTGCTTGCAGTCGAATAACACCCACCTTGGCCCCTTTATCTTTTTTTACCACTATGCTCGCCCAAAACTTTCTCAACTACACACCCCCCTTTGTCTTCAACTACACCAACACCCCAACATACCTACTAGCTGACAGAAAGCCAACACACCGCCTTTCATACACCATAAAAAACCAAATTGGTCACCAATTACTCAACTTCACAACCATAAACTTAATTCATCCGGCCCCCCTCAATACCCTTTTTCAATCACAGGGGAAGGCCAAAACCCGACATCATTCTGGCAAACCGCCAGCTCTCTTTTTAACACTACTCTCACCTGGCCCATTACAGGCTCTGATCAATCCCAGTCTCTTGCCCCCATCTCCTCCAACCCCTTTCCCATTTCCAACCACACCTTCCTTCTCCCAAAGAAACGCTATGGGTGCTTTCAAAAACACTAGACTATTAACCTCACCCATATACAACAACAAACCTATCTCTGAATCGTACTCAATTGATCTCATCCGGACACATTTTCACAAGAGCCCAAAAACGCAATACCAAAAAAAACTCACACCAATCGTTATTTTCCCTTTAAACTTCACCCGAACAAGAAAGAATTTTTGCTACCCACAACCGCTTTTCCCTACAAACACCACAGATTTAAAAAAGTTCCCTTTGATCTACTTACCTTGAAAAAACTTCTAAAACCGTCTAGACCAAAATCACAAAAAAACCGGGCCAACTCTACAAAAGCGACAAAAAGCGTATTTAAAAAAAAATAAAGCCTTTTGGAACTTTTTCAAAAAAAAAAGAGGCACTACCCCACCAACAAATTCAAAAAAATCCCCACAACAAAACCACACTCAGACCCCCGGGGTGTACCAACATCTTTAAAAACATCTGGGGGAAATCTTCCACCCTACCGACCCCCCTAACGTTTTTCAACATAGAAAATAGCACCGGAACCGCACACACACAGATAAACACCAGATACCACATTCATCTAGCTCTCTTACCCCCTCCCAGAACCGAACTCCTTTCCCCAACACAGACATAAAAACCTCCTCGACACCTTTCCCCCCAAGGTCCCGGCGCCCCTGGCTAAACCATATTATCCTAAACCCCTTCCTGACTCTATCATTATGCCCACACAAACCTCCTCAAGCCTCCCTTTCCCTGGAACTTCCCCTTTTCTCTTCAAAGTGCCTGCTATCCTCCTTCCTAAACCCAAAAAAGACCACTCTGACCTAGAAACTATCGCCCTATCACCCCTCGAAACTTTAGGAAAACTCTTTGAAAAACTCTCAACCCTCCCTTCGCAGTACTGGAACACAAATCCTACTTTTCATGGCAGTTTTTGGGTTTGAAACACAATCCCCAAAAAGATGCCATTAACTCATTTTCAAAAACATCCACAAAACACAGAACACACCACCCCCGCCTGGTTGCAAAAAACGTTTAAAAACTTTTGACACTGGGCTGGCACCCAAAGGGTCAAATCAAACTCTGACTAACTTTAACCGCCCTACTCTCGTAAACTCCTTGAACTTCCCAGCGGGGGTCCCTGAGAAACAAAATTCCCAAAGGGTGTTTCTTGATACTTCACACTAAATGTGGAGTACCCCCGGGGTCTGTCCCCCCCTACCCTCACATTTTATACACTAATGCATTTCCCAAAACCTGTATAACCCAAAAATCCATCAACTGCCTATGCAGCGACATTACACAAATTACCTATGCCTTTTAGATACACCACACACAAAACACAAAAAAGGTCGACAGGTAGCCATTGGGAACAAAAAGGGGTCAAAAAACCAAAGCAGCTAAATCCAGATTACATATTTTAATACGAAAAACGTGATCCTCCATTACCCGGACTCAGAACAGCTGGGGCACCCGCACTTACATCCCCCTGAAAAATCGCACTGTCCTTGGGTTAATCTTGACTACCCTTTTACGCTTACACGGAACCCTTTACTCAAGGCAGCAATAGCTAGTAAGGCCCTTGCGGCCTCTACAAACTGAAAAAGCCTCTCAACGCCCAAACACACCTCTACAAATCCCTTTTACTTCCTCTGATAATTTCCCCCCTCTAGCCCCCCTCCTTTTTCAAAAAAAAACTTTCTTAAACGCAGCGTGTCCGAAAAAGGCGCTGCCTGGGGGCTTTATGTCAGATGGAGGCTTTTGCCCCAAAGCGAGTCTCGACATGCCCGTTAGACATCCTGCCTGAATCGTATGGGAAACCTCAGTGACAACAGATTGACAACTTTGACACAACATGACTACTGGACCTCTCTCCCTTTACGAGACATTCGCAGACCCACAAACCAACACAACCTTTTTACTCCTTGCATGATCCTGCTCCAACTCTATTTACAAATAACCTTGGATTTTCCCAGGGTACCTTTTATAAGCCATTTTTTCTGACACGTTCGCCTACCCCCTTTTGGGGTTAAAACAGGGGTCATTTTTCACTCCTCTCTAGCTCTAAACGTCGCTGTCCTTCCTTTCCCCCCCACCCCCCGGAGTCCCCAAAAGAAGAGCGAATTTTTCTTCTGAAAATCTTCCCACGATCGCCCGCTTTGGGTTAGCCCCGGCTCTATTTTACACTAAGAACACCCCCCCCCAGCAATTCTCGTCTGTCCCGTCTTCCCCCCCTCATCCCATTTGGGGTCTTACCTGAATTTTTGTTCGTTCGTTTTGTTGTTCGTTCGCCTTTGCTCCGATTTCCTCCACCACGATGTTGAACACTAACTCCAGGGAGGGGCTGATTCCTCATTTTTGTTATAGTTCTACTGTCTTCCTATTAGTCCTAGAATCTGTATTGATAAAGCCACGGAGGCGAAACGTCTACAATAAAGACACCGATGTTTACAGTGTCTTAAATTTTACGACCCATTACCAAACCCCTGCTTTCCTATGTCCTTCCCGAATCGAACTTTTCCCAAATTGAAAAAATTGCGCGAGCCCCGTCTTGGTGGATATTTTCAGACGCATTTACTCCCCTCTCAATGATCGGGGGTTCCCTGTTTTAACCAGCTAGAAAAATTATCACCTCTAGGATTTCCATTTGCCTAGCAAATTATCGCACCGCCCACCACACCTTGTACTGGCCTCTGTCTCAGACCACTATTAACCTCTCCTTTTTTTGGTTTTTAAACTTACTCTGATTAGGGCTAAAAAAAGCCATTCGTGGCGAAAGTTTCATTTAATAAATGCCCTGAACTGTACTAAGTGTTTTTTTATCAAGTTTCACCTGTTAGAAAAGCTTCACCGTCTGAGAGGGAAAAGGAAAAAATATCCTTTCGCGAGTTGTTTTTTAGATGTGCACAGTGACTTTAAACAAACGTTGTCATACCAAAAGGGCAATGGTGTTTTAAAGTATGTTAACTGCGGGTCCCCGTGTTTTAAACAGCTACTGGTTAATAGTGCTGGGGATCAGTGTTTTTGCAGTACTGGCTTCAGTGCTGGGGGATCGCGTTTAAGCAGCTATGGCTTTAAAAGTGGGGTCCAGTGTTTTAAAACGTCTGGCTTTAAAAGTGCTGGGTACAGTGTTTTTTCATACTGGTAAAAAGTGCGGTATCAGGTTTAAACAGCTGTGGATACAGTGTGGGTTCAGTTTTAAAAAACTGTTGCTTATCAGGGTGGGATTTAATTAAAGCAGATGCTGGGTTCCCCGTGTTGGGGGATCATTTTTAAAGCAGTTACTGGGGAAACGTGTTGGGTACATGTTTGGGGAGCTGTGCCTCAAGGAAGTTCCTTGACTTTCTGGGGGGCCTTGTTCCCGGGGGAAAGGATCTGTGCTCCCTTCCCTGTTAAGCCTGAATACTTCCCCTCCCCTCCCCCCCAGGGCTGCATTTCCAAGGTTTAGCGCTCCCCCTTTATTTATAATAAAGCTAGGGTTACCCGTTTTTTTAAGACCGTGACTCAGTATTCCTTGTTTTTTTAGAGCAAGGTTTTTACCCAATTTTTACGCATATGATCACCTTTTCTTGTCGCATTGACAAAACGCGAAAACTCAAGGAGTTTACTTGCCGATTTTGACGTTATACTTTTCGTTTATGTGAAAAATTTAAACGTATTTTGGGATATAGTGAGCGTTTCCCGTGTGAGTCATTTAGCCAAAGTGGGGGGCTCCATACTCCATTCAGTGTGGTAAGTAAATTTATTCGGTATACACAAATACACTTACCAGTTTCATGCTTAGCAGCATATTGTAAAAAACCCAGGTAATCCCCCCAAAAATCCGAGTACTTATTTCCATTGGGGCACTACTGTGATGTTGTACTCACCTTTTCTTAACTTTTTAGAGAGGAATGTCACTAGTTTTGGTCTCAATTTTTGGTTACGTTATCAAATATATAATGAAATGCAAGTTCGCAGAAAATGCCCAGGTTGATAGATGAAATAAAAGGCATTTTAAAGGAGTCATATGAGAAAAAGAAAATGGGCCCACTGACGTCACGTAAACTCTTTTTCCCAAGCGATGTCTAGAGCCCGGTCAAGTCATCTAGGTCATATTCTTACCTTCTATTTTCTGGTCTGTATAAAACCTCATATGAGCGCTCCCTAAGAAAAAAAAATTTTCATATGTCACGGTTTATTGTTGACTAACCCCTTCTAGAACTTTACTACCCCGCCGGGGGGGCCCACATTAATTTTCCCCCTCCCCACTCAAACAGTATACATTTTACTTCCAACATCCTATGTCATTTCATTTATTTTCCTCACAAAATCCGACTTTGAAAGTGAGGCATTGTACTCCAAACCCACCTTCAAGTGCAGACAAAGGTGATATTTGACATCAAAGTCAGTCTATTTCCTGCAGTCCTGTAATCGACATTATCTTGCGTGCATTACCAGAAGGTAATGTTACTGCAAAATGAGTGATGGTTAATATTTTCGCGTTTGAGGTCATATCTTAAGTTGGAAGAAATACGTACATTCAATACACACCCTCACTTTCCTGTGCTGCTTAAATTCTTGATAATGTAATATTTCCTTTCTAACTGATGAAGGCTGTTCCTGGACTAGACTGCTGGGACGGTCATCCCCAGAATCATTACCAGATATTAGCAGGCATAAAAGAGTGAAATTATGAAGAAAAACAACAATCAGATGTCTGGATGTTCTCTCACATACGAGGGATTCAGATTACAAACCAATCGCTAGCGCACTCAGCTCGCACTGAGGTCTGGGGGATCGATCCCCAATTACGGGTGAAAACATTAGGACACGTTTCCTTAAGGTGTTCGTCGACTGTTATGGGTCGCATCTGGAGGCAAAATTGATTAATTTGCCAGAAATGCTCTGCAAAAACAAGGTTTTTTTTCTATATAGTAATATGTCATTGATGTCAGCTAGTCCTGTATACCTTGTACATGTACTTGTACAAATAAAGATTATTATTATATAATTATTATTAATATATTTTTAACAAAGGTACACTCAATGACAAAATATCACGAAAAAAAAGTTAAAACATATAAAAAGGTGAATTTTTGTGCTTAATTTGAATGCATAACCTGCACGGAAATACCAGCACTTATCCTCTGAATAGTTCATCAAGGAAGCCGTGTCCGTGCCAGGAGACATTTTTTATACGAAGTACTCACTCACCCGCCCCGAAGAAATCCATTTATCTCCACTCAATAATAAATTCATCACTGCTGGAATAAACCAGTTAAAATCTCATACTACTGAACCATAATGGAATACTTGGCGATGTCCTCATTATCCTACTGAATTGCCTCCGCTACAATAAATATTTCTGTATTTCCCGCATGCAACCCATCCTATGTGATGGACTGTGAAGAAACAAATAGAGCCAGTACATTTCAACGCGAAGTAACCGTCACATAATGTAGGGTAGCCACACACTGCAGTTGTATTCAAGATTGCTTAAAACAACTCTTTAGAAACAAAAGAAGGAAGATAAGACTCTTCGCTATGTTCTTGTAAAGTAGTATATATATATATATATATATATATATATATATATTATATATATAT